>JADRCD010220412.1:18220-34525 GCA_019843815.1 Montemys delectorum
CTCTCTCTCTCTCTCTCTCTCTCTCTCTCTCTCTCTCTCTCTCTCTCACACACACACACACACACACACACACACACACACCACACACATACACACACACACACACAATCAATAAATAAATGTAATAAAAAATTTAAGACTATAAGTATTGATAAGGTTTTTCCTGAGCCCTTACATTTAAGCAGGGGTAGTAGATAACATAAACATGACTATAAATTACAATTTAAAATATGTAGAATGCAAGGGAAATCTTCCTAAGTCAGTGACTGAGTAAACGAGGGTTGTACTGCTAAACAAGAGCTAAAGACCCTGGAGAGCAACAGTAGGTTAAAAACTGGTGGGGAAATGAATCAGTAGTGACATATGAGTTTGGGTAGTGTTGTAACTCCCAAGAGTCCCAGTCCATCATTCTTTCTGGCCTAGCCCTGAATCTTCTTTGATTGGCTGTTTCCTATGTGCATGGTATCTTTTATACATTAAGTGCAATCCTAGAGTGGCAGCCAGATGGAAAACAAAAACACATTTAGCTTTCGAGCCAGAAGACTTGGTATGTACTGTAAAGATAATAGTATTAGTCTGTCAGTGGTACATGCTGATTGAGGATGTAGATATTAAGTGGACAGGAAACAATAAATCGTCTGAAGCTCTTCAGGGGAAGTTTATGATCTAGTTGCACTTGACAGAGAATTAGAAAAAGGCAAACATCTGCAGGAAAGCTTTAGCATGTCTCATGTGATGCAAAGGCACTAAGGTCATGGAACATCTGTGGAATCTCATGTTTCGTGGCTGATGGCTGTGTTTCTGCCAGGTAACATTTTGATGCTAAATAATAAAATGCCATACACATTTTTCATGGCCTTTTCAAAAAATTTTCTCCTCTTAGCTGATTTTTCCTTCTTGAATTTTTTTCTTCTTAGGTTCCATGATCCCACAATGTTGTTTTTGTTTGTTTGTTTTGGTTTTCCTTCTCATCTCCATGACTGATCTATTTATCATTGTACATCATTCTCCTTCAACTATGAGTGCTCCCCAAAGTCATATGTCTGTGTTCTCCATGATTCAACAGGTGATCACTTGAAATTGCATTGAATTCCACATTCAGTTCTACTGGTCTCTGTGCAAATCTGTTACCAGTTTTATCATTTCCATCCTCCTCAACTCCATGAACATCTTTAACTATGGAGCAGAGACTGAAGGAAGGACAAGCATATAGCTATCTCCTGAGAGGCTCTGACAATACCTGACTAATACAGATGTAGAAGCTCATAGCCATTCATTGAACTGAGTACACTGTCCCCAATGAAGGAGTTAGAGAAAGGTTCTATGGAGCTGAAGGGTTTGCAGCCCCTTAGGACGAACAACAATTACTAACTAGTACCCTCAGAGCTCCCAGGGACCCAATCACCAATCAAGGACTATACAGGGTGGGACTGAATGTTCTGGCAGCATGTGTATAGTAGAGGATTGAAAATTCGATCATCAATAGGAGGAGAGGACCTCGGCCTTGTGAAGGTTTTGTGCCCCAGTGTAGGGGAATGCCAGGGCCAATAAGTGGGAGAAGGTGGGGTGGCAAGCATGGGGAGGGGGGAGGCAAAAGGAGTTTGTTCTTGTTGTTTTTGTTTGTTTGTTTGTTTTTTGGAGGGGAACCTGGGAAAGGGAAAATTTACATGTAAATAAAGAAAATATCTAATAAAAAAAAAAGAATTAAAGAGTGTTTTGTTATGGATCTCCACCATCACATCAGGCTCAGCCATAGACCAGCTCCCTACATTATTCTATCCACTGAACGGCCAACCATCTCCAAACTGCACCACTTCAGTGTACTCTGGAACTGAAATCCCTGTAATCAGGTTGTCCCATTAAACTCTACCTCTATTCCTCTTGTCCCCTTAATTTGTAGTATCTAGATATTTGGTTTTTTTCTCCATGCTATTTACTAGGTTAGTTATTCTGAAAGTCTTCTTTGATAAAATGTCTATAATAGGAACAATTTAAGTAATGCTTTTTAAATGAAAGCAATCAACAGTCAGAAATACACATGAGAGAGAGAGAGAGAGAGAGAGAGAGAGAGAGAGAGAGAGAGAGAGAGAGAGAGAGAGAATAGATTTTGGTATTATAACTCTTTCTAGTTGTTACTATATGCTTTATGAAGTCCTTATCACCTAACTTGTAGTCCATGGAATTCTCCATACACCCATCTTTGTGCTTCTTCTAACCAGTTATCATTTTTAAATACAATTACATAAAAATACATATTTAAACATAATAATCTCATTACAATAACTCAATAGCTCAATACTGATCAATAGGCTATTGGGATGGATTATAATGGTTAGCAACCTGCCAACTAGAAATGGATTGCATAGAAAGAATAGAACTGAAAATTGAAGAGCTTTGAGTTGTTATTATAATACAATTCTATCGAAAGGGAGAAGTATACAGGTAAATATGAGTCAGAAATGGAAAAAAAAAGAGACTTGGGGCATATTGCCTTCTTTAATCTAGATTCACCTAAAGAAAGAGGCCTCTCACCATGATCATGAAGGATCATCTAGATGATGTTAACCAAGGTGAGAAGACCCATCTTAACTGTAGGTGGCATTTTGCCATCAGATGGAGTCTAAATAAAAGGGGAAAAGTGAATGATCACTCAACATTTATCTGTCTCTCTCTCCATTCTAATTGTGGGCACAATAAAACCAGTTGTCCCAGGCTCCTGTTGTCATGGATTCTCCATCATAATGTGCTATACTCTGGAACTGTGAACCAAGATATTGTTTCATCTTAAACTTGCTTTTTTCAGGGTATTTTATTACAGTGATAAGACTACAACTAATATAAATATGTGGTCCAAGTCATAAATGTAAACCTTTTATGCAAGGAAAATTTCCTTAAACATTACAAGTTATAAAAAGAAACATACAGAAAGTAATTCAATAATAATGTTCAATTTAACTTCATATGTCCTAAAAATTCTATTACACTGTTTATATGATATAGTATATATATAATAACCAATGCTAATGAAACATCACAGTTTATTTCCTTCAAGTCTTTGAGGTTAAACGACTTTAATTCCAGACACCTATATTTAAGATCCTATTAAGTAGATGTGACTAGGAGATACCATACTGGATGATGTAACTTGGCAATATACCCAAAGTCTCTCTTTTTTCCATTTCTGACTCATATTTACCTGTATACTTCTCCCTTTTGATAGAACTGTTTTATAATAACATCTCAAAGCTCTTCAATTTTAAGCTCTATTCTTTCTGTGCAATCCATTTCAACCACCATAAAATTATGATCTCATTCTACTGAAATGCATTATCTACACTACTCCAGGGTCTGTTCCCCCCTGGCCTTTTGCATAACTAATACAAAAAAAGAAAACAAAATCCTAACCAGACTCTCAATGTTTGGAAGACATTACTGCTTCCTTGTCCTAATGCCACTTGGTAAAATTTCTTTCATAGAACTGATACAGTAACTATTTGTTAAGCAATGTTGACTTATGGAGTTAATACAAATAAATTGTCTTTACTTATCAACCATCTTATATAATGAACCCATTGATTCTAACAGCATACTTTACTATATTCTTCATAAGTTGTCCTTTATAAGTTTCATGTAAAATTTATCTTCTGAGTTGGCAGATGGCTCAGAGGTAAAGGTAATTATAGTCTAGTGTTATGAATTCAATCCCTAAGACTCACATGGTAGGGAGAGAAGAAACCCCTACAGTTTATCACCATGAAAACTGTGACATACATATACATGCAAATATATATTTCAAAACAACTTCTGAAATGTCACATTTAGGCTTGTTGAGGGTAAATGAAATACCAGAAACACAAGGATTACTCACATTCAATAGAAAGTTGAAGTAAGCTGTTATAATTTTATTTCTGAGTCATGTTTCTATGAGGAACAATATGAATATTGATATTTAAAATATAGTGAATATAACAGGATATAATTCACATATTGCCTAATTATTTTATTCATATTAGATATTGCTCAGCAACACATTTTGAAGAATTGATGGCAAATATATTTGGGAAAGTGGTTAGATAAGGAATCTTCGACATCACTTTAGGATAGAGTTCTGTACAGTAAATCTGGATGGAAAAGCTTAGACAGGTGCCTTGCTGTTAATGGATAAAAGTTAGGGTGGGTTGCATTTTTATATACACTGGAGGCTATGATCAGATTTCACACTGAGAAATACAGATCAAAGTGATGAGTCCTGGTGTGAAGGGTAAAGAACTTGAATGGTTCCTATATTCCCTCCATCACAGGGGACCTGTGTATTACTTACTATCATTGTACATGTGGTAGAAGCACTAAGTAGGCTCAATGGTGGTTAATTTGGAAAAACATGACTCAATAAAATATTATGAGACTGTATTTTAAGACTAACAAACCAGATTTGGCAAAATATTATTTTAAAAAATTACTCAGTAACATTCAAAACTACCACTATCAAAAATTCCTCTTCTCCCTTCTGACCCATTTATTTTGTTATAACTCAAGTCACCTCCATAGTACTTGAAAAATCTTTTGAGATGTGTTCTTGGAATTGATGAAATACTTTTATTATTTTATTAATTTAATATATGCATACAATGTACTTTGATCACATTCACTCTCTATTCCTCCAAGAGCTATACTTCCTGTTCTTTCTAATTCCCTATCCCTTTCTCTGTTGCCCATTGATTCCAATTAGATTTGTCCATATACTCCTAGGAGTGAGGTTGGATTTAGAGGTAGGCGTTTCCTATTGGTTTAGTTTGAATTGTTAGTGATGCTCTATGGGCAGGGAATGGACTCCAGGTGTTTTTCCTACTTGACTGATTGTCATGGTCCTTTCACTGGGGTGTCATGCCTACATGTCCCAAAGCTCGTAGAAGTAGGTAGTGAGTGGCTCCACTTCTACCATTCTCGATTTTGAGACTCATGGAGTCTGAGCTCATTCAACCTTACCAGTTCTGTCTGGTGGCACCATCCATTTGCTCCATTCACAGTCTCTTTCTGATATCTTCAGATCAAGATGAAAACTCTCTGCTCCACCTCCAGTACTATATCTGCCTACCCGTTGTCCTGACCCACACTGTGATGATATTGACTAAATCTATGAGACAGTAAGCAAGTCCTAATTAAATGTATTCTTTTATAAGACTTGCATTGGTTGTGGTGTCTCCTCAAAGCAACAAAACAATTAACAAGGAAACACTCTTTGTTATCTTCATGGAACAGAGTTATATTTGAAACTTTCCATATAACTACCTCTTCTTCTTTTTGGCTACTTGTCTGTCATCTATCTATCTGTCTGTCTGTCTGTCTGTCTGTCTATCTATCTATCATCTATCTATCTAACTATGATCATCATCACCTATTGCCTTTGTTGTTTTTATGATTATGCTACACATTAAGAAATAACATTTAGTGGGAAGAAACTGGATATCTTTCTTCAAACTGAAACTTTCTTAGTGTCTAGAAAAGAACTCACTGTAAATGCTCAAATATACATGTTAAACAAAGGAAAATTCAATCGACATCAGGTCCTAAACATTCCTTGAAATTTCAAAATTTATAGTTGTTTTGAAAGATAAATATTGCCTTCTTTTTTATGCCTGTCATATTGTAAAAGAAACTGACTTTGGGGGGAAAGATATTTGCTTATCATGTGGCTAGTCACAGGCCACTTCTGATGTATTTGCCTGCTTTGGGGACCCTCGTCTTCCTACTGGTTTGCCTTATCCAGCCTTAATATAAGGGGAGGTTCCTAGTCTATTGCAACTTGATATTTCATGTTGGTTGATATATCTAGGAAGTCTCCCCTTTTCTGAAGGGAAATGAAGGAGTGTATGGTGTGGGAGATGGTGTCTGGGAAGAGAAGAAGGAGGGGAAACTGTGGTCAGGATATAATATATGCAAGAATATATTGACTTTAAAAAATTAAAAATTGTCAGGCAGTGGTGGTGCATGCTTTTAACCCCAGCATTTAAGAAACTGAGGCAGATAGATCTTTGTGATTTTTAAGGCCATCCTGGTATACAGAGAGAGAGTTCCAGGACAGCCAGAACTACATAGTGAAATCCTGTCTTGAAAAACAAAAAATAAACCAAAAACTTAAAACTTAAAAGTAAATAAATAAATAAAAATAAATGAAGTTATCATGTAACATATTACACAATTTGGGAGTGATGACAACAGGAAAATTTCTTATCATTTATGAACACTCATTAACATAATATTAAGAACCTCATAGCATTCCTGATGTTAGAAAATAAATATCAATGAATAAAAAGGAGGTTGAGTCAGTACATACTACCCGATTTCATAGATAAAGAAACAAAGTTTAACAAAGAAATATAACTTCCCAATTCTGGGGATAGTGACTGCCAATGAGTGCTAATAAAACCCAAGATTCCAAATGATTATTCTGAAGCTGAGAAATCTCTTGAAAAAAATACCACACTAACTGTAAAACATAATTTCTCTAACAAGCTGTGATTTTATGGTTTCATTGCCTGTTTATAACATTGATTTCTATTGGTACATAAAAGTGCTAAGTTTTCTGTTGTTACAATATAAATGTTAAGCTATCTTCAACAAACGATGTCACATTTTTTCCCTACTTCAGTACACGTACTAGTAATGACCAATTTTTACAAATTGTGCTGAGTTCTTTGAACACTTTTGCAAAATGATATGTTTAAATATATTTCATTTGGCAAGTATTTGTACAAAAGATTGTGTGATATATATATATATATATATATATATATATATATATATTGTATTGCCTTGCTACAGTGTGGACATAAAAGACTCTAAAGAGCATAACCATAGTTGAAATTGGTTTTGTTTCATAAAAAAATTAATAATTTTTAACTTCATTCTGACTGTGTAGGAAGTTGAAGAAATGGACTCAGCCAGATAGCATCCTCACTGTGGGTTCTTCAACTGTTCCATTCAATAAACTGAAACCCTCTCCAAGGTTGCCTCTCTCTCTAGTACCTTGTATGCAACCTAACATTAGTGTTGTCTCACAGACATTCCAATCAGCATGTCCAAAACTCTAATCTCCTCAATTCTTATACTATTCCAAATCTTCAAAATCAGAGGAAAATGACAGCATATGTCCAAAAGCCTGACTAGCATTTTTGTTTGCTTCCTTTGTCCACATTCACATCCAGTGTCTCAACCAGTCTCTCCTTTGCACTTACTAACAGAAACTGAGACCATACCTTCAGCCACCACATGTAATGTGGTAGCCCGTACCTCCCTAGGGAGTGCCACCTCCTCACTTCAGATCCTAGGCTCTATAACAGTCTTCTTGAAGTGAAGCAAATAGATTCTCTCTCTCTCTCTCTCTCTCTCTCTCTCTCTCTCTCTCTCTCTCTCTCTCTCTGACACAGTTTTACTGTGGAACCCAGGCTGGTCTTCTACTCCTGACCCACATCTCAACATCTCAACTTTCTGAGTACTGGGATCATAAATGTGCAAAACCATACACAGTAGCAGATATTCTTTTAAAACAAACATTGCAATACCTGGCCACACTCATTTTATCAAAGATTTAATCATATAAGGCATCTTCTGTGATAAATACAAATGACATACTTCTATCTTTATTTAGAGTATTAAAATATAAATAATATTTTATAAGATATAAATTATTTGATGGGTTTATATGCATGTACATACCTATTAAGTGATCACTGCCCCCACAATAGCAAATAAATACGTTCATCAGCTCCAGAAGCTCAGTCTGGATGTCTTCCTCTTCGTTTCCAAGCTCATAGCAACGTTTTCATTGATTTTCCTTGTCCACTTAAATCAATTGGTATTTTCCAAAATGTACAGGCATATAGCTTTACAGGTAGCTCAGTTAGTCCTGTGTCCTGAACATGTGCCTAAGTACCAAATAAGCCAAGCATGGTGAACATATCTATGATCCCAGCACTCAAGAGTTGAAGGGTCATCAGGAGCAAAGGGTCATCTTTGGCTAAATAGCAAATTCAAGGTCATGCTGGGATACATGATAATCTGTTCAACAACATTTTTTCATGTACACAAATAAATTAGTATCCCCACTTACCACACTATTCAGAGCCCAAATTAATTTCTCCATTCACTATTAAGAAGAAGCCATAGTAAAGAAATATGACTAAAAATCCTTGGGCAAAGGAGAAAAATGGCTGCTCTGTCTGTGAAGTGGCTTCTAGATTATAAAACTGAAATACTAATAACTTTCATTGATTTGTAGTTTTATCAATTCTCGTAAAAATTACATTAATGGTAAACTTGTATTTATTCTTTTTAAATTTAAAAATATGTATCTATTTGTATTTAAGTGTGTGCATTATTCCTATCATGTGTGTTCGGAGGTGAAAGAGTAACTTACATGAGTTAGTTCCCTTCTTTCACTATGTAGGTCCTAGAAATCACACTCAGGTTTTTGGATGGCGAGCAGAGTCCTCATAGACTAAGCCATTTTACCAGCCCTTCCTTAATTACAGCTTACCAAAACTTTTCCTCAGCCCAGCTTTGACCCCCCCTCCTCTCTTTCCACATTACTCACGGGATATTAAATTATACCCATAATTTCAAAGATTCTGTCATTTTAAAAATCCTGTGGTATCATCCAAAGCAACTCAGTAAGTGTTTCCTGTCTTTACAAAACAAAACAAAACAGAACAAAACAAATCCCTCTGAATGTCAACTGAAGTTTACAAAGCAAAGACTACTCCTCCTTTTAATGAGAATATTTAAAAATTTTTTCCAGTACAAATATTTGTTAATATTGACAATTGTGTGTTCTTAATTTCATATTGTATATAATTTATTTTGGCAAGTACACAGGATAGTTTTGAGCTGTATTTCTCTTTTCAGAATAGTCAGAAAAAGTTTTGCTTCTTTGGGCTTGAAAGTGGGGATTTTAGATTGTTCCTTACAACAGTAAGTGTGAAGGGAGATGCCATAATACAACAAATCTCACTTCTCATAGATTTTGACATTTCCTACTAGCCAAGTGCTATAAACATGCGTCACCCAAATGAGCAGTTTTTAATAGCATCATTTTCACGTTTTAATTGTTGTCACATTTCTTCTTCATTTAGGGAGAAGTCTGGTGAGCACCCAGGGGATCTAAATAGCAAGTAAGATTTAAAACTCGCTGGCCTAAGCTCAGTTTTCAAGTTTCCTTTGTTTTATTATTTAACCGTGTCTATTTGCTAGAGTGGGTTATAGCTTCCATTTGAAAATGTTAGAAATTCAATTATGTAGGTTGAGAAATAAAATTGAACTTCCAATGATGAAGACTATTTGAAGTCTTAAGACTGCATGATTTTTTTAATGCAATAGATGGAAATAAAGAAATTACAGACTGAGTAAAGTTTCAAGGTCTAGGCCTGTTTTATTAGCAGAAAGAAGAATGTGTAAGCTTTACAAGGTGATTTAAAAAAAAAAAACTAGATAGAAACTTTTGTTATTGTTCTGTTCTGACTTCTAGGTGGGTTGAGTACAGAAAAAAAAAATCTCTTCATATGCTAATCTGAGTATTAGCACAGAGAGGCTAGTCAGAAATCCTACCCAACATCAGAATGAGTTCTGTTGAAATGATGCTAGAAACCTTGTCTAATAAAGGCAATAGAGAAAGCACAATGAACAGAATGAAAATGTACCAGTCAGGAGAGAACTGAAACTAACAGGAGGTGGAAACAGGCCAGTGTCCATAAAGGCACCAGAGCCAAGGAACCAAGCAAATAATTAGGTAACCCATTCCTCACTGCAGATATGGAGAACATGGCTACTTTTCAAATAAATGAGGACCGAGAAGAGACACAGTATGAGAAGGTGCCTTAGAGATTGTACTATGGATAACACATGCAGGAGGAGCTAATGAGCAAGTAAAAGAAAGTCCTACAATTTTGTGAGCCTTGGACAGTTAGTGCCAGGATTCCTCGAATCTTCTTGTACAGACCAGTGAAACCCAACTCCTCTGAGTCTTGGGCTACTTTAGCAAACAGAAACCACTGCTACTGTATTTCCTCTATATATCGTCATTCTTCATCTTCATAACCAAAGAGCAAAGATGTTTTCTGAGTGCATCTGCTTCTGGCTGATGGGGAGAAGTCTCTGCTTCCACTCAGTGACTCTAAGGATACATCTTCTTGAAGTTAGGAGGGGGAGTATCCACACTGAATAGCCACTGAAGACTAGTATCTTCTATTTTTTTAGATGTGAAAACAACAACAAAAACCAACCAACCAAACAAACAAACAAAAAAACTGGCTTGCCTGAAAAGAATTTAAAGAGAATCTTGCCTGATGGCTTGCTTAACTTTAAAACTAGTTAGTTCTAATTAGCTTCATTAAAATATGCATGCTTTATTTTTTAATAGATCCTGAAATGTTAGAATGTTGAGCATAGATCAATAAATCATTATTTCTATCATACTTATACATACATACACTCCCATGTGTATGGGCCTGACAATGATATGACATCTACATTGTGTGTCATCTCTCTGTCTGAACACAGTTTTGAGTTGTCATTGACACATCAAAAGCAAGAGATAGAATGCATTTAAAATACCCTTTTCATTGTGTGAATTCTTGCAAGGCCATGTTCTGTTTCCTGAGATTGTGTCTGGTGTAAAGATAGCACATGGGAGAAGAAACAGTAAAGTTAGCTTGATCTCGTTCCAGCCACCCTGTCATTACCATAGGTAAATACGTTCTTCCTCTTTAGATCGTTCCTATTAAAGAATTTCTACCAGGATATGCAACTTTCCTTTGGGTTGTAATTTGGTCATTCTGTGTACTCATATCTCTATCCTTCACGCTCCTGTGACACTCAGTTCAAAGGCAAAAGTGTCATTGGGTCATTTCAGGGGGGAATGCCTAAAATATGAATGCTTGTTATTAAGGAAGACTGGACTTTACTCAGAAGAAAGAAGCTCAGCTGCACAATGACACATGCTTTCATCTAGATTATGAGAGTTTAACATTACCTTGGTGTTAGGTAGGAGTTTTATTTTAAAATATCAATGAAAAAAAAAAAATACCTTCAGAAAGCAACAACTTTGAGGCCAGGCATTTACATTTGCACCACATTGGGTCGCCGTTTGGACTTTTACAGAGAGCCCATGGTTTGTTTGTAAGGTAAAAATGGTTCTTTGGCTATAGCTACAACTTATGATGACAACAACAGCATGGCAAAGGCACAGAAGTCAAGAACTCACACATTATAACACAGTACTTGCTGGTAGAAGCTTCTTAGAGCTATCACATGACCCACTATATCTAGACACCTCAACCTTGGCATCAACACTTTCAGTGAGATTCCATATTAAGTGGGAAAGGCTACCGTAGTAGAATTCCAGTGATAGAGTTAATGGAATGGTGGCAATGATATCTCCTTGCTACTACTAGAAACAAAAAACAAAAAACAAAACACAGTGGTCACTTTCTTGTGGCTGCTATAGCCAACTTTCCTCTGAGGTTTATATTCCTTGGGTGTCTGGATCTGGAGAGAGTACAGTGCCCACTTACAGGGGAACCATGGAGGAGTTCTAAACTTATACATTCTAGGAACCACAAGTTTTATATCTTGAAGAAAGTTAATACCAAAAGAAACAATTTTCTAAAAGTGAATCAACTGGTCTCAGGTGCACTTACAATGCACTGGGGAAATGAAGTGGGGGCTTGTTGCTTCTGCTCGGTGGGAAAAAATAATAATCATTTTACATGGCCTATTTTCAGAACAGGCAGCGAGTGAGGACTCGTCCATATTTGAGGCTATTATTATGTCTGCCTTTGTGAGTGATCACTCTGTTGCTATCACCAATGATCAATAATGGACCCAACAAGTCAGTGCTACCCTATGGGAACTCCCATGGCACATTTATTTTCCATTTCCAAGATTAATTCTACTGTTGTTGGCCTCATACATTAATTATTGCTGCAGAAGTTCTTTCTAATGTATCAAAGTTTAGAAGTTTTTTGTTACTGAGACATAAACTCCTGAAGCCTCAGACATTAGGGCAAGCGTAGAACTTAAATATTTTCAAATATAATTTTTCACTCTTTTAAAGGTATATATACTAGATGCATTCCTTTAAAATTCATTTCTTTCTGCCTCTGTTAGTATTTTGTGTGGTGTTTTTCTATTTCATTCAAAAAATATCAGACACTGAGTGCTTTGCTGAAATCACACAAGATAACACCATCAGTCATGTCAACGTAGACATTCATGGATGTAGGTTAATGTGTAGTGCACACAGGCACGCCATAGATTTTAACATGGGTGAATTGTGTGATATTATGGGATGAATTTCAAGAATGCATACCCTAACATGGCACAGAAGGTGTTTCCTTATCCTGGAAAGCAGACAGACAAAACATGCATAAGGCATCAAATGTAAGAAAGGTTTATAAAAAAAATTCACAGTTCTTAAGTCTCCTTACAGTCTGCCTTGTTCTCTGTATGCACTTAGCATAAATAGTTTCCCTTCCTTGCCTGTGAGCAGAAATATCTTACTCAGTTGCTTCTTGACTTGGCCACTTGTATTAGGAATCATTTCTCTTGACTTCCTTAAGTATGTGGATTTAAGAAGACATCTCACAGCACTCAGCCCCTGTTAATTAGCTATGTTGGTTTTTAATGCAGTGTAACAGATTACACAAGCTTAGATGCTAATACAACAAGTATTTATTATTTTATAATCGGTGTCTATTAGGGATTAGTTTTCATTTGCAGGCTTGACTGAGATGGATAGACTACCTTGTCCATTCAGGCTGTTGTCAGATTGCATTTTCTTTGGAAAGTGAGACTGGAGGCTGTGGCTTCCTGTTGGCAATTGTCTATAGTTCCTCTCAGTTCAAGGCACAGCCTGAAGTTTCTTGTCCATCTCTCAGCATAGCACCTTGCTGTGAAAAGCCAGTAAGGGAGAAGAAGAGACTATCATTAAAAGTTTGGTATGATGGAGCCCTTTCCCAGTAAAACGTATTTCCGTGTAGACACCAGACAGAAAGCATGAGACATCTCAAATTCTCATAAGGACCATAGCTAAATAATAATCATAACAGGAAATGATATTAAGTATAGTTCTGAAATACCAAATTTGAACCAGAATTTATAATTGTATAAAAACAATTTTAACATCAGTGTTCTAATAAAGATGTAAAATGGCTGTTAAAATGCCTGTAGACAGTGGAATTGTTACTGTGACACACCCACAGCACCTCCCTTCAAAAGACCTTGAGTCCTCAGCCATATAATGAAAAAGGCTATAATTCTTGACTGCACTGGCACTGGAAAGCATGTAAACCCCTTTTCTCTCTGAGTGCATTCTGAGTCTTAGGACTTTGAATAACACAGTTTGCTAGTAATAAACACCTCATAATGTCTGATATTGTTTGACTTGTATCGCCCACAGAGCTGATTATATACTATGTAATTATATGCTGTGGTTATTATATGTTTCACAATCTCTTTATCCATAGGTCTGTTTTCTCAAATAACAACTTAATTGTATAATATTTAAATCAAAAGCTCCAGGCTTTCTAACCTTCCAGGATGTGAGACTAATAGGTGAATTATAAGCCATTGCCCTAAGGAGCTGTGTGTTGAGATTTATGGAGCTTTATAGGAAGGGGAAAGCTATGTCAGATGTGCCCTGAAAAACTTCCCACCTTGTACCCTCCTGAGTCATCTGAGCATACACACTAGTTCTCACAGGCCCTTCAGACCATAGTTGTCATTTTCTACTGAAAAGGAGCAGTTTATACGGTAACCAGGATGCGCACTCCCCAGCAATTTGTAACTAAGGCAATGTAAACTATGAATGTATCATATGTGAATAAAAAAACATAGGATATTTTTTCCACACATAAAAAATAACAAACTAAACTATTAAGATTTTGAACAATTATATCAATTCCTATTAGCATCTCTGGAGGCTTCATCTATTTTGCAATATGGACTCGATTTCTGTTCAGTGTGGTAGCCAGCTTCCTATCAATACAACAAATACTTGAGTTAATGAAGTGAAAGACAAAAGTTCTATTTTGGCTTAAAGGTTTCAAGGTTTTAGTCTGTTGTTAGTTGGTCATGATGCTTTCCTACTTGGAAAAGTTATTAAGGCATTATCAAGAGCCTTTGACAGAGAATGTTATTCACCTAGGAGTATTGAGAAATTTGCTAAAGACATGGCATCTAGAACATACAGAAGAAGGGAAAATCAAGAAAGAAAAGAGTCTACGGTACTATCCTCTTCAAGGTCACTTATATTAGTAGTCAGGGGACTACAACTATGTTCTGTCTCTTAAAGATTCCATCTACTCCCAACAGTATCACAGCCTATAAACAGGCCTTTATCATGTGATTGTGTGGGCGACATGTATAGTGACACATTTCAGACAAATCAATCAATATCTTCTAAGAAAAAGGAGTAACTATTTACAGAGCTTTGGTCATGTTTAAAGGAAAGCTAAGCAGCCATGTCTTGGTTTGATGAGACACACAGTTATAAGAACTTAGAAAGAACTATACTTTGAAGAGGGTCATCCAGCCAAAACCTGACCTCAAATATTCTGATAACTAAAGAAACAGAGAAACAAAGAGCTGTAAAGATGGTACAAGGTTAAGAACATACCCTGCTCTTTCTGAAGACCAGAGTTGAGTTCCCAGCACCTATGTTGGGAGACTCACAACCACCTGTAACTCCAAGTTTAGGGGATCCAAAACCCTTTCTGGATTCCCCTGGTCCATCTGGCATACACTCACACAGACATGCATACATTAAAAAAATAATCCTTAAACAAATACTGAACAAAAGAAATGTCATAGAACTCTTTTCTTTTCCCTTGTAATGTTAAGCAGTTATTATTAGTTCCCACATAGTCACATAGAAGCTCACAGTAGAAAATTGCTATAAGTAAATTCCATTAAGTTGAACTCAACAGGCATAGAGCAATAGGAGGAAAAGTGAAAATAGATCAGGAAAAAGATATGTGTCCATATATTATGTATAATTTTATCCCATTTCTATAAGAATTGGGCTTCTGTCTATGGCCTACTTTCTGTTAACTGAGCTGGGCACTTCCTTTTCTGCCTAGAGAGTTACTGGAAAGACTTCTGTTACTTTCTTACATTGCTTTAGAAACTACATTAATCATCCATGCCATTTAGTTGAGGTTTGGCCTCTTTTCTGAATCCGGGGTCTTCTACGAAGCATTGCTACAATCTTTAATATTATTTCAGTTATTTATAGTAGTTAAAAGAAACCAATACATGTCATGTTTATCCAGACTAAGTTAAAGGTCTTTCTGTAATTCTGTCTCCTTTAAAGGAAGATTCAAGGCCATAAAAGAACAAAATTTACCCAAGGTCCCAGAGCATTGTCCCAAGGCTAATCTAAATCCTCAGAAATTATGTTAGCCAGTCAAAATATGGGAAGAATTTCTAAATATTGTTACAATGAAGGTTTGCCACTAGTTTTTTTTTCCACTCTGCCCTTACAGCCTTATGTGACCACAGTAACAACAAAAAACACAATGAACCAACATCACTACTTTCTGTCTAGATTTTGGCTAGGAAATTACCCTTAGCTAATGCTAAGAGATACGCCAACTCCCTCCCTCCACTCTCAGACTCTGAAAGTAGAAAGTTCAAATATGTCATTTGCCTGGCATATGGAAGTGAAACAAAGAACCTACAGTGAAAATAGGCTTATTTTTGAGTCTTTAGAGTATGTTTAGATACCAGACAACTGAACCACATTGCAGCAAGAAATCAAAATGATAAAATAAAATAAATAATAAACCAAAAACCAAGGACCTCAAAATAAATGAGTATCATGAAGGATCTTAATGAAAAAGAACAGGAATTTCAGTAACCTTTTGGATATAATCCATACAAGACACCAGAACAAAGGGTAAAGTGAAGTGTTCTTCTTTGGAGAAATTTAACTGTCTCTGAGAAAACAGCCACATATAACGATATATAGAAATGGGAATCTCATTATCTAAAGCCACCTCCTTAAATTCTCACCATAAAGCATCTCCATCATACACATTAACAAAGGACTCTACACAGGAGTTCCCCACAGCTCCAAATGTCAAGGGTGACCAGGAGTCTGAGAAGTAACTTTGACATAAAATAAAACAAACAACCAAGTTATTAATCAAACTCTGTTCAAATTCAGACAGGTCACAATAACAAGCATAGATAGATAGATAGGTAGATAGATAGATAGATAGATAGATAGATAGATAGATAGATAGATAG
>JADRCD010220412.1:34535-53333 GCA_019843815.1 Montemys delectorum
TAGATAGATAGATAGATAGATAGATAGATAGATAGATAGATAGATAGATAGTCAGATATAATTCAAACATGGTACTTTAGTATAACTTTTGCTAATTCAATACCATATATATTTTGTATTCTATAAAATGATTATTTTTACAGCTACAAGTATAAAAATGTCTTACTACATGTATACCTCACCTATCATGGTATATAAGTAATCCTTAGTGAATTTCAGTCAAAAACACAAAGTTTTTAGTTTCACAGTTTTACTTCTTCAGCCTTTGGTCATACATTACTCACACATCTAGAGGCTGAACTTACTCATAGTTTTAAACTTTGAGAAATAGGTCAATAACTTTTATGTATAATTTGTGAATATAAAATAGATAATATAGGTCAAGAAAACTTAATATAGGTCAAGAAAATGTGATTCCTACGTTTTACACATAATTTGTGGAGAAGGAGATGGTGACAGAATGAGAGGGAGGAGAAAGAGAGACAAAGCAAAAAGAAAAAGAGGGAAAGAAAGAGAGAGACAGAGACACAGAGACAGACAGACAGAGACAGAAACAGAAAAGGAATAGACAGGCCGAGAAGCAAACAACCAGGTGCTCAGAGAGAACATTTTAGAAAGAGCATTGCATATTGGATTGATAATGGATCTTTGAAATTTTTCCTGTGGTGGTTTTCAGATGAATATCAAGTTAGAAATGAGATATTTGAAGTCAGAGATTGCTACTTAAACTCTGTTCTGTGGCCTTAAATAAACTGATATAAATACATGATTTGTCTTTTGTGAAGAAGCAGCTACACATCCAAATAAAATAGGAGGGGAAAATCTAAAACTATTTGAGATTTTAATTTTTGTATATTAAAATAAATAGTAATAGATTTAAAAGATACAAGTCAGGGCCCTGATTTTTAAAATATTATATTCATGAAATTAGAATGAGGTGTCATCAAAATTGAACATCTAGAGAAAAATCTAAGGAACTTGGGTGCTGACAAAATGTATCTATATAGTATATGATAGATAATGTGTAATCACCTTCTAGAAAACTGTACAAGAATAAAAGATGATAGTATGAAATTAGATAATTAATTCATGCTATCAGGAATCTGACTAAAATGGCTTCCCAAAGTGACTACACAGAAAATCTAAGAACAAAAATAATGAAGATGTAATGAAGAACTTTGTGTTAGAAATTAGAGGTTTGACCCTCCTGAGTAGAAGGATCTAATGACAACTTAATAAATGGGATTTTTTTTCTAACTCCTACTGTGAAGCATATGATGGAAACATTAATGTAACCAAGTGAAGAATTCTAAATCCAAAGTGAATAGCTGACGAAAATGGCAGTGATGACCATAGGTCTTATCCTACTGAATAATGACATCATATTATCAAAGTAGCATTGAATGCTTTTAGACTATAAGATAGGAGTACTTTAAAATTCTAGAGAGAAGAAAAGAGATTTCTAACTTAGAATCCCATATCTATATAACTAATAATGTGAAGGTCCAATTTCTTCATAAACATCTTAGAATAAGCCTACCAAAGAAGGTGAAATATTTCTTGAACAAAAATTTTAAAACACTGGAGAAGAAAAATTATGAAGACATTAGACAATGAAAACACCTCCCATAATTATAGGTTGGAAGAGTTCATGCTACGAATATGGATGTACTACCAAATACAATCTACCAATTATTGTAACCCCCTTAAAAATCCTGATGCTTTTCTCCACAGAAATGGAAAAGAACCTGTAAAACTCATATGGAAGGACCAAAGTCCCTGGGAGCCCAAAGCAATCTTGGGTAAAATAAATACTGCTAGGGGTATCCACTATCCTGATTTCAAGGTATACTACAAAGTCATGGTAACAGGAACAGCATGGTATTAGCCCTCACATATGTAGATCAATAGAGTAAAACTGATGACTCAGACAGATTCACACAGCTACACCATCTGGTGTTGTCTTACAGAGATTCCAAAAATATGTATTAGAGAATATGAGCCTTTTCAACAATTGATGAAGAGAACTGTCCACATGTATAATAAAGAAACTAGATCTCTATCTCCCACTCTGTGAACAAATCAACTCTAAGCAAATCAGAAACCTTAAACCTGTAATGTAATGTAATGTAATGTAATGTAATGTAATGCAAATGTCAGAGGACAAACTAAGAAAAACTCTCAAGATAAAGACATAAGCAAGGTATTTCTGAATAAGATTCTAGTTGCTGTGGAAATGAGTTAACAATAGAAAAAATAGACTTCATCAAATTAAAAACTTCAAACCACATATGAAAAATACAGCATTCAGAATGGGAGGAATTCGTTAATAGTATTTCATCTGACAGAAAATGAATGTCTAAAGTATACAAATTACATAAAAATTTCAACAGAACACAATGTTTTGTGTAGAATTATAAACTAGTCCAGATACTATGGAAGCCTATATAGAGGCTTTATAAAACAGTAAAATATGATCTGTTATACACCTAAGATTTGCCAAGGTGACACATCACAGAAATCCCTGTCCATTGCAGTTTATTGCAGTACAAGTCACAATGCCTAGATCATAATACCAACTTAGGGTGAAAAGAAATGGAGTAACAGGAGATAATTTAATTAAACAAAATAAAGTAGCAGTTTATTTTCATTTGTGACCTCTATAGAAACATAAAATCATGGATGTATATGTAACATGAAACTAATATTATAGGAGAACAAAGGGAGAAATTGGGGTTGGAGAAAAGATAGTTGGGAGCTGTTTATTCATGTTGTAATATATGCATCTATGAAAATATCAATCTGCAAACAATGTCATGTGTGTCTGAAGAGATGGCTCAGCAGTTAAGAGCACTTGTTCCTCTTTCTGCGAACAGATCCAGATCCCAGTACCCACATCACATAAAGTGGCTTGCAACTGCCCATAAATCGAACTCCCTGAATCTGATAACCTTCTCTGATTTTCACAGACACCTGCATTCACATATAAACAACAATATAGTAAAATCAAACTTTAAAAAGAATGTTTGTTATCATATGTAATATATAGGTACAATCCATTTTTCAAATATCTACAGCTACTTTTTTTGGATAAATTTAAGAATGTAGGCACATTTTTTAAAAAGTACACAAAAAATAAAAAGCAACACCTTAGTATCAAAACTTTGTAATAATAAAGTTGCAATGAAGGCAATTTCAGATTGGCAAAGCAACTTAAAGCCAAATTCTCTTCTAACCATTCATAATAAAAAAACGGAATAGGCATTTAAGCAGCCCATGACAATGAACAACATAAAACTCAGACAAGAAGTAAGAACCCATACACAGGAAGAGGGTAAATAACTTAAAGAAACAAGAAAATAAAAGCCATATCTCCAAAATCCAAACATGCAGTTTGAATCAGAGTAGGGGGATGATGGCATATAAAGTAATAGGGTTTATAAAATCTATAGCTATTTGTAAAAGAGAAGATTAGTAGGCCTGTACTGGATTAAACCTATAGGAGAGTTTCCTATTCAAATGAAAGAAAGAGAGGAATTGGAAGGGAGGGCAAAAGGAAAGAAAAGGAATTGAATGGAAAGAAAGGGAAAAGAAGGGGAAAAGATGCAGTAAACAAGTAATTGAATTTTACAACGTAGTAAAGACCTTGCACTGAATTTATGTTTGTGTTTTAGTGTTACTTTCTCTTCAACAGGATTCTTTTACATATTTTGGATGAGTGATGAGGACTTCCTCATTGTGCTGGTTAGATGAACATTTGACATTACATATGGAGTTTACTCTACATAAGCTTTCAGTATAGTAGAAGAAATGGCCATTGGATTTGTATAGCTGCCTGTGTGTACCTTTACTAAGCATAAATACATTTTATCATTCTTTAAAAAATTATTCCTCTCTTCTCCTTCTTATAAACAAATATTTTTAAATGGAAAGAGGAATACATATGGAGAGACAAAGAAGAGGTAGAAGAGTAAAGGGAGAGACAAAAGATATATTCAGAAATGTCTGAAGTAATTTGATTTCATTTTCAGTGCGGTTTACTGTTTGATTCCTTGTCATACTAAAGAAGAAGAATTTTCCTTTAAATATCAAGGATACTGATTTTTAATGTTAACATTTCCTAAAATTATTAGCCCAGAGCCAATATTGAAATAATATCTATTTTTAATTTCAGCATATAAACAAAAGGTAGATCATGTAAACAAATATGATAATTTTGGCCCACTCGGAATTGCAAATTTTGAGTTCAATCTTCATTTCATCGAGCAAAGATAGAAATGTGGGGATCATTGACTTCAGAACATTAGCTTTAAAACTGGATATGTAAATTCCAAGGGAGTGGGTAATTTTTGTTTTGTCTATTCCCCAACATAAACAGACTTTCATCGTAAAAATCACTATTTTCTAACTCTCAAGAGTGTAAAGGACAATAAGTGAAGAAAAAGAGGATTTAAATGTGTAAATCATGTACCACATTTGTTCTTGTGCCATTCCTAATGTAGGAGAGCCCAGAATGATCATTAGACTTTAGCATCGATAATCTTATGGCATTGTCAGTTAGATAGACCTGGGGTCCATCTTTTGATGGCTAAATCATTGTGCTTCACAATGAGAGTGAAGAAATGACACTGGAAGAAGTCTCCACTGAATCAGCTGCCCACTGCTTCATTCTAAATGAAGCAGCAGTTATCTTGGGGCTTATTGATGGGTTCTGTCTTGTGGAAATTAAAAGTCATTCATAATGAGCAAAATAGCCTGAGTAGCTCCATAGTAAAGACAAATCCAGGGAGCTGTATTTTTGTCATCACTGTATGTGTGCTTTTTTTCTCTAACAAGTCCAGTGAAGCAAGGCAGCTGGTCTACAACAGCAGTTCAGCCACTGAACAGTGAAAGGTATAGATTTGTCTTCTAGACATACCAAATTATGATAAGAAATCTTGATTTGCTTCTTTGAAAAGAAAAAGAATCTCTCATTTAAGAATCCCATGGTTAAACCAGTGAAGCTTGCTAAAATGTATTAGAGAATAATAAAGTGAACTTTATTAAAAGGTACCCTTGGGAACAATCCCATCATCCTCTGCAGCTGAGACCAGCAGATATGATTGCCCAGCCCTTCCTGTCTTCTCATACTTAGCATTTTATAAAATGTGTCTTTACAGAAAAAAATTGGGCAGATGTAGTTGCTATCACCCTTCTTTCGGTTAGCTGTTGCCTTTTTAAATGACTAGCGACTTTAGTAGTTCACTAAAAGACATGGGGATTCCATACTTCCTTATATTCTCATCACTTCATGCAGAGGTTCCTCCCTCACTTACAATAATTACAAATTAATTACTTGTAATAGTATTCATTATTCATTAAGTGCCTAGTGTGGCACTTACCATGCACCTCATTATGTTCACTTACATCTACTATCTTCCTATTATCAGGCAAGGTAGTCGTTTCTTTGTTATCATGGTCTTAGATGAAATTGAAACTCAGATTGGATTTTTAAGCTCTTCTGTATCATGTAAAGTGTCTAGTAGAAAACTAGCCAGACACATTGGTCACTGCCTGTTTTAACTGCTTCAACCTAGATCCTCTAGTGACTTATACTTGCTTCTCTGTCAATCAATGAAAGCAGATTGGACTTACAGAAAAACTAATCAGATATTTTCCCATGAAGGCCCATCTATCAAAAGTCTGTGTGTGTGTGTGTGGTGGGGGCAGGGGTTGTAGGACAGCATAGCTAACTAAAGAATGGATGACTCCAGCCAAACATACTAACAGCTGGCAGAAAATGTAAATGACACTAAATTATAACTCATTTTTGGCTTCTCTATGCCTTCTGCAATTGAATAAGAATATCATTGAAACCAGCTAAGTCTGGGAGGTTTGTTCTGACCCACTTTGTCCTCACACAAGTGTTTTGAGTCTGATGTATTGCTCAATCCTGCACACTTATGACTTCCTCTCTTTTTGCTTTACTAAAAAAGATGAGGCTTATGGATTCCAGAGGTTAGCTTTTCAATCCTTCTCTTATACATGGGCAGTTTTCCTCCTCATATTTTAACTTGCAGTGTTGTTATACTTTCCAACTATAAACTTATTTTCTTACTGGCACTTTTCACCTTTTGAAAATGGAAATGTTCCATGTGGCTGAAGAATGTCAGGAAGTGAAACATTTGGGAAGAATTATATAGGATGCAGTCAGTCTGGATCTTCATCATTTTAACCAACAAGAGCCAAGCAAGAAAACAGGCACAGGGTGGGATGAGCCAAAAGTTTAGGGTTTCAGAATATTTATAGCAGATATATGATTTTGAATTGCCGTGGCTGCACAACTCCAATAGGTCTTATGTCTAAATGCTTGAAATGCAGTTGAAGGATAAGAGCATTAGGGCTTTTTTTTTAATAATAATATGTCTAAAATATTTGAAGAATAGCCTAGAAATATTTCAAAGCCTTTTGTACTGTGATGTTAAAATTTAAAATAGGGTAAAATTCTATGTATGCATTTAACTTATAATTTATACAAATAAACACAATACTGATTTTCAAAATACATTATTGTTTGGGGTGACAAATGGTGTTTTCCATTAAAAAATTGTAATGTACTAATATTAAGGCTAAGAGAAGTAGGACAGATTTGTGTATGAAATGCCAGGTGTTGTTCTTTGTATTTCAGGGAATTTTTTGTGGTGGAATGAAACTAGACTTGAGGTTAGATTTAGAGAAATAATGATCATGAGAGTAGAACTTGATTCTCTGTCCAAAGAACAGTAGTTCATGTAGAAGTTGATGGTGGTTGGACCCATATATATAATAGAATCGGGCATTGACAGATTGGGGTGTGTCTGATTGTATTAATAAAGGTAAACATTTAAGGTGAGATTTTTACCAAGTATTACAGATAAGTTAGAAAACCCAAATGGGATGTTAAAGACACTCATTTCAAAGCAGCCACTCATCAAACAACTTACCTTCCAAACTGTATTGTCAGAGCTGAACTCAGCCACTAAGCATTCACCATTTGCTCATTGTTTGTTGCTCGAAATTATCTCCAACTATATCTGCATATAGTAAATGTTTAATTAGCTTTAAACAAGGTCTAGAAATATGGAACTGTAGAGATGGCTCAGAGGTTAGGAGGCCCTTTATTTTTGCAGAGGACCTGAATTTAGTTTCTTGAACCCATTAAGCAGCTCTCAGCAGTCCCTAACTCCAGTTCCTAGGGTTCTCATGACCTCTTCTAGCTCCCCCAGGCACCATGAACATACATTATACTCATACAACATACATGCATACAGCCAAACATTTAGGCATATAAAATAAGATTTCTAATTATTTTAAAGGACCTAAATAAATATATAAAGAGACTTAAAAACATTATCATAAAACCACGCTGTTTTAGCAAATTTCCTTTGAACCAAGTGTTCCCAAAGTCACAGTGAATGTGTATTTATAATAAAGAACACAGGCATTACTTTTCTCATACCACATATTGGCAGTTGAGAGAGTAGAATACAAATGGTTATACTGTATAGAATCAGCAGAAAGGGACTTCCAATACAGATAGTTCCACATGAACGGGAGATGCCTAGAGTTTTCAAACCATTGTTTTAAATTCAGCAATCAATTTCTTGATTGCTTATACAAACAGAGGAAACACTGAAGGAAGAAGAACCCATAACTACACTGGGTTATGTTGTATCATTCTTGGGTTATGTCAGTCAGTCTTCAGTGTACTGAAAGGAGGTACACTGTATATATATATATATATATATATATATATATATATATATATATACAGTAATGCCAATGTTTCACTTACAGAGTGTGCTTTGTTTGTTTTTTGAAGTGGATGATGTATACTAATGCATTTTAAAATGCACAGTGGACCAGTGGTCTGTTGCTGAACCACCTTTCCAGAAGAGACTGGAATATTATTTATTATTTATGTTTATTTTTTGGTTACATGATTCTAATGTGGTTGATTTCACGACTGCAGCACTGCTCACTAAATTCTTGAATAATTACTGCACATTCAGAAGGGTGAGCCAAATATATTATTGATATTAATGTGGGAAGTCTACAGAGGAAGGAACACAAAGAAGCTTATGGGTGGATAATGCATAGTGAAAAGCCTTCTAGAATAGGACATAGAAATAAGGTCCTTACCCAGGAAGAAGCCTCAAGCCAGATCTTTGTCTCTGGGTCCTACTGAGATAGGACATTAAGTAGATATCTAAGTTGTGCTGTATATTTAGGTGCATAGACATAAGAAGAACAGTAACCAGACTAGAGCCTAAAATTAAGTTGCTACAATTTGAAAAGAAGTCTAATTATATATAAAACATCAGGCAATATGAATTAGATATCATAAAAGACATTATTATTGGGGAAACATAGATATGGACTATAAATTTACTGTATATATAATTAAGTATAAAAGAAACAGTCATAGTTTGTGAAGGTTTTAAGATTGGTTTATATAATAGAAAATTATTTTTATATTTTCAGTACTATTTATATAAATTCCCTTTACACTTTGATCCTTCAATCAATTTTTAGTGTGGGATGAATAATGCCTTGATCCTTACTTGCTTTTGCTTTAACTATTTTCAGTCTACTTTAAGAATTTTAACATAGTTTATCATTAAGACTCATGAATGTTAGTTTTCCACTCAATATTGTACTAGATACTTTATAATGAAAATATCACTTCTTTGCCAATTCCCTGATTACTTAAATGTAGTAGAGATTCTCTGTTCTATTATCATAAGAGGTATGAAATTTATTAATTAATCTTGCCATTAATTCCCACAAAATGATGGGAAAACTTTTGGTTATGATTATTTGAGTAGTTATGGAATATGATGTGAAGGGGCTGGAGAGATGGCTCAGCGGTAAAGAGCACTGACTGCTCTTCTGAAGGTCCTGAGTTCAAATCCCAGCAACCACATGGTGGCTTACAACCATCTATAATGAGATCGGATGCCCTCTTCTGGAGTGTCTGAAAACAGCTGTAGTGTACTTGCACATAATAAATAGAAAATGATGTGAACCCAAATCTTCTAAAACATATACACATACACACACACACACACACACACACACACACACACACACACACACTAGACTTGGGATAAGGATCTGTTACTGAATGTACATGTGTAACTGCAGTCTTTTCCATCCATGCTCCAGCTCCTGAATAGTGACTCTAAGACTTCATTATGAATAAATTCATATGCCATAAGCTTTGGTTTGTTCCCCAACTAGCTCACAATTTATATAACTCATTTGTTCTATTCTAAGTGTGCCACATGGCTGTTACCTCTCCTCAGAGTCCAGGTGGCGAGTCTTCCAGGCCCTGATTAACTCCACAAAGTTTCTCTCACTCCACCAGAACTCTTGTCTCTTAATTCCTGCCTTTTGCTAGCAGGCAATCAGTGTTTTATGGACAGGTGGCGAGGCTTCCACACAGTATACGAGAGATTCTCTCTACATCCGTGCGAATAGACATTCTTGAGGAAGAATAATTCTGAAAGTAATAAAAACAAAAACTGAAGAAACCAAGAAAGCAGATTGATAGATTGCAAAAATTGGTTTGTAAATCACTCATTGGTGTCTCTAGTAGTGTTTTTCCTTGTAATAGCAACACAGCCCAAAGTGGTAGTTAAAAAAAAAAAAATGCTTTCCAAATCCTAAAAGAGCTGAAGTTAAGTTGCTGAAAGCTTTGAGCTGTGAGTTTCCTTTTATACTCCTAAAACTGTTTCTGAGTTTTCAGAAAAGCTTGTTACCTCATGTATCCAAAGGAATTCCAAGTAAAAAGGGGAGGGAATGCTTACCTGAAGCAAGCCTTCCCATACAACACACTGGGTGTGTACCTTGTGCTGTTATGGAAATTCAAGCATCAGTGAATCAATCATGCACTCAGAGATGACAAGGGTCAACTCCTCTTTACATGTGGGCAGAGTCTAGGCTAATTCCAGCCACCCCCACAAATTCTTACAGCTTTTATAAGACAGGTAATAAATAGTCTGGCTACCTTGAGGTATTCTCTGAGTCCTATTCCCTCAAAATGGAATTTCTGCCAGAGTTAGTCATGTTTACAGGGAAAAAAAAATTAAAGGAAAAAAACATCTGTAGAGCAATAGTTTGCAAGTAGCAATAAAGAATACACTTTCTCGTTTCAATAAAAAAAAACTTCCTTTCTTAACAAACTATATACTATCATATGAACTTTGATGAAATGTTGTGTTTTTTAATTTAAAATATATTTTTATATACAATATATTCCTACTACAGTTTCCCCTCCCTTAACTCCCCCCATATTTTTCTCACTTTCACACTTCCCCACCAAAATTCACACTCATTTTATCTCTCTTTAGAATACAAACAGGAATCTAAGATAATAATAATAATAATAATAATAATAATAATAATAATAATAATAAAATAAAATACCAAGCTGGAGAAATGGCTTAGTGGTTAAGAGCACTAATTGTTCTTATGGAGGTCCTGAGTTCAAATCCCACCAACCACATGGTGGCTCACAACCATCCGTAATGAGATCTGACACCCTGTTCTGTAGTGTCTGAAGACAGCTACATATAATAAATAAATAAATGAATAAATTAATTAATTAGTTAGTTAATTAAAAAATAATAAAATACCATAAATTAAAAACAAACAAGAGTAAGACAAAACAACACAACTGAAAAACAATCACAGAAAAAGCACAAGAACCATACAGACACAGAAATCCATACATTTGCACACAGAAACCCTATGAAAAACAAATTGGAGATCATATCATGTAAACAAAATATCTGTAGTGTAAAAAAAAGAGGAGAAGTAAAACCTCAAGAAGTGTCATTAAATTCATTTTCTGGTGGGCTTCTCCTGCTGTTCGTAGGGACTACATACGCACTGAAACTCCACTGGAGAAAACTAATTTCTCCTCTGAGAGTTGTTATTAATTGTAGATGACTTCTGGCTGAGAGATGGGAGCTTCTGTCTTCTTCCTCTTTTCGTCTCTGAAACTCATCTGGCTTCGTCTCATGCATGCCCTGTGCATGCTGCCACAGTCTTTGTGAGTTCAAAGTGCATCAGTCCAGTTCCATGTAGAAGGCCTTATTTTGTTGGTGTCTTCTATCCCCTCTGGCTCTTACAGTCTCAGTCTCTGCACATGGTCCAGTTGTAGGTCTTTGTATTTGTTTCCATCTACTTCAGAAGGAAGATTTCTGGTGGTAGCTGAGCAATGTATTGATTGTGAGTATAGTTGAATGTCATTAAGAGCCGTTTTATTGGTATTTCATTTCTTTAAGGGAGTTTCCTGCAAGTGTTTACCTTCCCAAGGTAACGTGCAGGGATTTTTAGTAAGCACTCAGCACAATTAAGTAAAACTTTAACTCATTCTACTTCTCTACAACCCTATAGTATCTATACAAATAGTTCTACTAGACTGTCAACATAGAGTACTAACTTGATTTTACTAGATGCATATACATATACACACAAACCATCTCCTCTTCAGTATGATGGCTGAGTCATATTGGATCACAGTTTCCTGATAGGTAAAATCGTATAATACTTGCAAATGCACAGGTGTCAGAAAGGTGGCAACCTTCTGCCCATCCTCCCTTGTGACCCACATGAAAAAAACAAAACAAAAAAAAACAAAAAAAAAAAAAAACAGGGATGGAGTTCTATGCAATACAACGCTGCTGATCGTGTTAAATGTGTGGGAGCATGAATCAAAAGTGCCTCATAAATAACAGCTGCCTTTTAGATTTAATTCTCCTACCTTTTTTTTTTCACAATTTATAGCAGTCTAAGTCAGTATTAACAGCAGCTATATTATCAGCATTCTTTGCTGCAGCTGTTTGTATGGTAAGCCACAGCTGACCTAAAATACAGACATCTCCCTGTGACCTCTCTATGATGAGTGTGTTCTGGCCCACATCTGCCTTATGGTTGGGTTTTGTAACACCAACATTTTTATTGTGATAGAGTTTGTTTGAGTTGAGCTTTCTTTATAACACACATGTACTAATTTGCTGGATGTGAGATTTCTTTTTAGCAATGTTCAGTTTGGCTGAATAAGGACTTTTTATGCATCTAGTTGTCATATATCCACAATACCCATGGGAGGAAGAATTCATCAATTATGCTGAGGTGTCAATTTTTGAAATATATGTCCAGATGATATCCTTCCAAGGAAAATCATGCAAATTCTAAAATATATAGACAGAGTTTAAAAAAAAAACTGTTCTAACCAGTGATAGGCCCAAGAAAAGGCATATTTAAAAAATAAGAATTTAATTTAAAATTTTATCTTTTATTTTCCATTTCTAGGTTTCCTCTCACCACTCATACAAAGCCATCTTTCCCCAATGATTCTCCCCTGTTTTACACTGCAACAGCTTTCCAAAGGAGATGTTTAGTAGTAACGTTCGATCATAAGCTGCTGCTGTTTGAGGACTGCAGAATTATAGACCTTTACAGAAACTCAGATGGAAGGAAGAGTGCAGTCTCCAAACCTCTAGTGTTTTATGTTTTAGAACCTGGAGTAAATCAGGAAACATCTCCACGTGTGGAGGCAATGATGGCCTTTAAAATGAACAGTGATGATATCTGCACTTTCAGACTTGCTTAACATGTTCCTTATGCAAATCCATTACCACAGATTCCGAATTTGCATGGAACTCCCAGTAACCCATAAAAGCAGCATTTGGCCAGAGTACAACTTCACCACCAGTGTTCTGGCAAGTGAGGATTAGTATTGCTCATCATGAAGTAATATCATTGAGATATTTACTCTGCTGAATTCACGGCTATCTCGGCCCCAGCTTAGGCGGGCTTCGTGGATCTTAGGCGGGCTTCGTGGATCTTAGGCGGGCTTCGTGGATCTGGTTGGGAGGACTTGTTTTTCAGCTGTCAGCGTCCCAGCCCCTTATTTCCTCTACAAAGCTTAATCTCCAAACTCTGTTCATAAAAATAGAAATATGCATTCCTGATAATTAAGAGGACTAGATGGAGCATCATCTTTTGGTTTTTGTAGAACTCACACAAGCAAAGCAGGAATATCAATTACAAAAGAGTCCCAACCAGATTAACATAGCTGTGAAAGAGATAATATTCTTCTCTCATTACTTTAATCAATTTTTAATTATGCCAATAAAAAGTAGAAAGATAGTTTAAATGTTCAACTAGAAGAACTGTTAGGATAACAGTTCATCCAAATGTTAAGCCAGGATGCCACCTGAAGCTTTCTGTAAATAAATTAGATAATCATGCGAAACACTGAAAAAGCTTTCTTTGATGTTATTTTATCTATTTTGGGTCAGACTTGTTGAGGTGTAACTTACATCCATCACTCTAATCTGTGTGCAGTTTTAAGTAACAGAAAGTATATGGCTGGGATGGCATGCTGCATTCACTCTTTAATTCTCCTTCCTGGGGTCTTTTGCATGTGTTCCCACTCCCAAATGCACATGCTGAAATCTAACCCACAGTATGACAAAGTTAAGGGGTGGTGTGCTTGGGAGTCAATTAAGTCATACTTTTCCTCTGTTTGCCTATCCAAGTAAGGGCCTTTATGACACAGGTTTGGGAGAGAGCCAGTTTACCTCTCTGCCTAATGAGGACAAAGAAATTGGTACTTACCAGACAGCAAGCAAATCTATGGTAATTTGACTTTAGCTTCCCAACCTACTGGACAGAATAAATTTCTGGGTTTCCTTATTACAGCTTTGAGTATAGGAATTTTGTTTTGGGGGACAATGTCTTTCTGTGGCCTCAACCTCACAGCAATTCTCTCCTAAAATTGTTAGGACCATACGTGTGAGCCACTATACCCAGACTAAATTTCTGTTGCTTACTAATTTCCTAATCTAACATATTTTATTATAGCAGCCCCAAAAGATTAAGATACCATCAAAAGTCCACTCATGTCTCCTTCTCATTAGTGCTTCTGCACCTGTATACTTGGTCAGCAACAGCAGTTCACTCCTCTTATTAGTTTTCCTCTTTCAAACTGTCATATAGATTATAGATTATATACCCCCTAACTCTGGCCTTATTTTTACATAGCAAATGCATTTGAGAGGCAGGGCATGTAACAGCTTGGTGGTGGTACTGCTATAGTATACATTAGATGTTTTCGGGGGATAGGTGAAGAACATGGCTCAGAAGAACAGTGCCAAGTCAGATCATCCTTCCAGCAGCATTTTGTCAATGTCTCCAGGCAAACAGACAATGCAGAACAAGGGAAACTGGAAGCGGCCTCAGCCTAACTAGAGAAAGCAATGTGTTTACTCTCAAAGGCTTCTGAGGGAAGAGGATCTGCTGTACTGGGAGGAATCAGACTAAGTTGAAATGAGACTGTGACCCCAGTTATACTAGCTCCTATCCATAGCCAGTAGTTAGAGGTAAGCATCTTTCTTGTAGCTAACATTTGCTACTCTGTGAGTTTTTCCTTCTTCCACCCTTCTCTACTCCTTTTCCACCCTTTCAACCCCCTAACACTAGATAGGAAAGAAAAAAGGATAAAGGGGAACTGGGGCGACATTATCCTTAGATACATCCTGCTGATTGGGGTGTCCAGTCTCTTTAAGCAAATTTTATCTTCCCTACTATGCACATTTTCAAAGATCTCATAAGAATGGAGCACTATGAAAATCAGATCCTAGCAGAAAGTTTCAAAATTATCAATATAATGCCAGTGTTGTGTTCTTAATATCAATTTTGGTCGCATTGAAATTTGATCACTTGGCAGTGTATTTCAAATATCATATTATATCACTTCCAAATAATAAGGATTGTTAAATTGACATAAGGTATTATTGCGGCTGGTAATGACTTCTTAATATTGTTTAGTTCCAAGAACACAGTCAAATTTCACTATCTAAAATATTGTCTTTGGTTGTTGTATCTCTTGTGTTCCTTCTCTTTTTAAAAATGACAGTTATTTATCAATGAGGTGTCTGTGCATCTTCTCTCCTTTCATGTTTCTGGTTTCATGAAATATGTTTCTCTCTTATTTTCTTTGCATCTCTTACTTAATTTAAACAATTAAATGGCTGAGACAAGGAAGGCATTTGAAAGGTGTTCCCTTAGACTGGATTCCAAGCCATAGAACATAAGCAGAACAAACAAATGTGTTCTGAGTTGCATGTGAAGTAAAAAATCCACCATTAACTAGGATTTCCACAGTTTAGTACAGGTCAAGAGTATCTCCATTCTCAGGCTTTTCTCAGTGGTCTTTGCCAGTCTTTTGAACTTGTTCAGTTACTACACCATCTGCTTTGTTTCCATCCTTCAGTCTCTCCATACATAGCAGACAAACTCTGTCTTTGGCATCTGATGTCTACCATGTAGGTCCTTAATTTCCATGTTTGGCTATCCTTTCTGTTCTTATAGACTACTCTTGCTACAATTCGCTCATCACAAATTATCAACTTTAATAGACCACCTAAAACTATCTAGCCATTTAATTACTCTGTGCTCTCAAATTCCCTGTTCTGTTTTCCTCCTTTGTTTGGATAATTGTCCTATTGATCTCAGTAACTTGTTAGATTACAAATCATTTGATTAAATAAACCAAATAAGAGTGTTTTCACTGCCATTCAAGCTGACAATAGCACTGATATAGCTGAGCTTCACAGAAGGAGCTGAACACATCTATCTCTGTGAATCATAAAGAACTAAGTATATCTTGTTATTTTGTGGAAAGGCCGTTATGCTGTCCCTTCCAAGTCATCTTTTTCTAGAGAGTTTCATTGAATTTGCAAATTGAAGCAAGTTTTTAAAACACTAGATGAGTTAGTTGTATGTAGAATCCTGTGGTTTGTGGAACAGAGAAGCTTAGGTTCAATAAGCTTCCTCCCTGTCTTAGCCTCCACAGCACACCCCTGAATTCTATCTAGTTTCTCATCATTGCTCAATTTCTACTTCATGACACAATATATGTGAGCACTTCCATGGTTGCCAATGAGCTTTGTACTCATAAGACTTGTGATATGAGGCAACACCTCATCCTCCTAGTATCTTGTCACATTGTAATCATTGAAATTAGAGATATTCTTTCCTTTTGTTCATATTTATTCTGTGTCATTCCTGCTAAACATTGGAAATAAACTGCTTCTCACATCTTTATGTCATCAATATGTGACAGACATAAAGAATTCATAATATTTGATAAATATTTTTAAAATCTTCACTGAAAGAACTCTGGAACATCAGTAGCATGCAATAAAACAGAGCAATAAGAAGAGGAGACTATATTGGACAGAATAAACCCCAAGCATTCTAGCCAATGTGAGATTCTCTTCCATTAAAGTAGAAAAAATTAAAATCATCTTATTTGGTTTTTTTCATCCCTAATTTTTTTCTTTTGGAAAATATTTAGTCTAAGTAAATCAATGCATTATGTTAATGACTCGATTGTTTGACCAATTATACTCGCATTACTTGCATATAGATTAATAAATTTACAAAGTCAAGAAAAAACTTATAAATGAAGCATAACTTAAGTCTACTTAAAATGGAGCTGGGACACATTGTTCGATCTTAGGCATGTCTGTGACGCTGTCTTTTAACTGTGCTGCAGATGTAAGCATGTTGGCTGGGAGCTGGCCTCTCAAACACTAACTTCTGCTTCACATTGGTCCAGCAGACTTCATCTTCTGAACTACCCAGAATCTGAGACCACACCCAATCCCTTTCTTGTAAGATAACTCCAAGGTTCCAGAATCAGTCAAAATTTCTAACGAGGGAGCTTGTGAGATTGCTCACTAGTTAGGAGCATTACTTGCACTGTGCAGAGAATGCATGTTCCAGGCCCAGAACCCATATGGTGACTTAGAGATCAGTTTCAGGAAATCTAAAGTGGGCACACTTCCAGCCTTCTTGGGGACCAAGCACATATGTCATAAACAGAGATACATGGAGGCAAAACACTCATACACATAAAATAAAAACATATAAATATCTTCAAATACTTTAATTTTATAGTTCTTCTTAGGCTGAACTTATTCTATATCAATGAAACCAACCAAGGTTTTGGTAGAATGGTTAATGTGAAAACACTTCATGAATTTCTTAAACACAAGACTCGGTCTTCATGCTTGTAGATTGAGGTAATAGGAGATGTGGACTATAATGGAGCTCAGTAATAGAGTGCTTGATTAGCTCACTGAAATTGTGAATATGATTCAATTCCTAGCCAGCGAATGCAATGAAGAACAAAGGAGAGGGAAAGGGGTGGAAGGCAGAAGGGAGGGAAAGAGAGGAATGCAAAAAAGCTATAGTTTGTAACTCTGTAGTGTCTCGAAAAACAAAACAAAACAAAAATTCTGCCTTTGTTAATTGTTTTAAATTCTTTAAAATGACACTATAATATGTATGCCATTAAGCCCACCCGACAGATAAGAATCTTGAACAGGAAAAGCCTAAGTGCTATCTTGGGAAACACTACCTGGACAGTTAGGTTCATCAGATAAAACACATACCTCCTGCTCCCTACCCAGGAGACTGTCCTTTAAAGAATTAAACCTTATTCTTCCTCCTCTGAGTGACAGTTGACACAAGATTACGTGACGATTATAGGCATACATGGCCATCAATAACTTAGAAAAGCCAAATAACTTTCAGGAGGAAGAAGTCATGCAGCCTGTCACTGCAACTGTATAAAACAAGTTGGGTTGAGAGGAACATGCAGACCATCGTCAATTGCCCTGACAATCATTATGGGAGCTTAGACCAAAAAAAAAATCCATGCACCCTGAAATTGTGATTAACAGGCAAGGGCTGGTCCTTTTGAGTCCTCAGACAGCATGTTAAAACAAAGCTTCATTTAAATCATGGTATAATTTAGCCAACCACTTAGTCAGAACCAGGTAACAACACACCGTAAGTATTTAAACAGAGGACTGGTGGAGAGTCCTAAAACCAGCATATTCGATAGGCAAGGGGACACGGGCTTTGTCGATTCAACTCCTGAGTGTGCAAGGCCCTCATATATGAGTATAGTCATATACTGCTCTTTAACAGTTCAAACACCCTAACCTCAACTGTGTCATCTCTCACACACAAATATATATCAAGCATAATGAAGTCACAAAACCCTTAATGTTAATAAAGTGTAAGGAGAGAAAACCTGAAGAGTTCTTTGGTCCAAGCCCCTTTGGAGTAAGGCCTCACAGCTGAAAGGCTTCCTAACTAAGGTCTCAAGATATGAAGTGATTTCCAGCATCCTCTCCAGCCTTGGCACACAAGACACAGATGAACTCTCAGCAAATGTATATCACAGAAGTCTCTTCAAAGACAAACTAACAAATTGAAGTGTGGATACAGGAAAAAATATCTCTTAGAAACAGGAGCTCACCCAAGTTCCCTTGTGATCACCACAGTTATATTTGTCAAGATATAACCTTTTAAATTACTTTTTCAGTCATCATTCTGGATTGGAGAAATATTTCTATCAACAAATTAGTATATACTAATACTATCATTGGACATAAAATTCCATGTTCAAGCCTGAAACACAAGACTATTTATTAAGAAAAAATAATGGGAAAATGAAGGAAATGCTTAGTTATAAATGACTATTTAATGCTTGGCACAGTGGCACAAAGTCACCAGCACTTTGAGGCTGAAGGAAGAGAATAGCCACATGAAAGCAGGGGTATGATTTCAAAGCTACACTTTGAGGTGTTATCTCCAAGTAAAGGAAAAAGTGAATTAAGTCCCTCAGACTCTCAGACCCTGGTTGTTCTCTCTCTCTCTCTCTCTCTCTCTCTCTCTCTCTCT
>JADRCD010220412.1:53433-63998 GCA_019843815.1 Montemys delectorum
CTCTCTCTCTCTCTCTCTCTCTCTCTCTCTCTCTCTCTCCCTACCCAACACTGCTTCCCATTTCACAGCTGTTCTTTGGGGCTGTAGCCTACCAATGTGGATTCCATAGCCTTAGCTTCACTACTACAAATGCTAGTTTGTAAAAGTAACCTTAAAATTTAATGTTCAATTCTAAGTAATTACTGATTTCCTTTAAAGTAGTCTAACAAATTAAATATTGAAGAATGAATTTAATTAAATACTTCTCTGAATTAAAACATATAGGCAGATTTCAAAAATATTTATTATGAACTAGTGAATATATAATTAGCTTTTTAAAAATGTTGATCTGATGGACAGAACAAAATTACTTTCTAATTAAAATTACTCTAATGAGCATATTGCACAGAACTAATGAATTACTCAAAGCTTTTCAATTAGGAAATAAATCAGATGACTTTAGAATAAATCATTACACCCATCCATTTTATAGAACTCTAACTTAAGAACTCTAGTCACCTGTATTTCTCTTTCTCCTACATGAAGGCACTGGAAATGTACTGGCACATCTGAACTTTATGGAAAACTGTGCATGCCTGATGCTGGCTAAATGCACAAGAAGCACAGTAGATGAAGATAGGGGAGTTTAAACAGTTTACAATACTCATTCAACTCAATACTGAAAAATTATTGGGCGCCAGTCATTGTCACTTGCACTGCCCATAAGTTCAAAGTCTCTGCTGTCTATGAGTTAAATATTAGGTATAAACAGAAGACAATCTCTGAGCCTGTTCCCTTTCTTCAAAGTGCACTTCCATAACTAGCAGTGTCTTTGTCAGTGTCTATTTCTAAGCTGTGTTCTCGCTCTTGTGTATATATATTTTTCACTCTGTAGCTTTCCTCAGTAGACCTTTAAAACCACAGGCAAGGGGCTAGAAAGCTAGCTCAAAGTTTAAGAGCACTAACTGCTCTTTTTAGACCAGAGTTCAGTTCTCAGCACACACATTACAGGTCCACGCTGCCTGTAACTATGCTTCCAGGGGCATGTGATTTCGTCTTCCACCCTCTAAGGGTACCTGACACCATGTTTGTGAACACACTGGCACACACACAAATGAAAATAAATCTTTGAAAAGGAAAACTAAATAAAAAGCCAGAGGCCAACTGAGTTTGACTAAGGGCTGTAAACAGAACTCTTCTTCCACATGGGCTGCTGTGTGTGAAGATGCTCTGGAGAAGGCATTTTGTGCTGAGGAGTTGTTTAACAAATAACTATAATTCCTTGTTTGCAGTTTTGTTTGTTTGTTTGTTTGTTTTGGAGACATGTCCTCACTCAGTACCTCTGACTGGCCTGGAACTGAATATGCTAACCAGCCTAGTCCCAAATTCATAGACAACATGCTGCCTCTACCTCCCAAATGTTGGAAAGACAGGCACCACCAAGCCTAGCCCCACACAAAATGTCATCATAAAAAAAAAAATCACAAACTAAACGTATCCGTGTATCCTGGATGCTGAATGAATGAAATACAAAATATAATGATTTTATTATAATTCATTTTTGCATTTTTGTATGTGTGCACACAGAGGCTAGAGGTCAATACTGAGTGTTTTTCATCTGTCACTCTTAACAGAGTCTAGAGTTTATCAATCAGCTGGACTGCCTCATGAGCCAGATTGTGAGTTTTTCTGTCTCTAGATAGGCAGTGCTAGAATTGGCCCTCACTGTGCCACCACTCCCAGGCTTCTCTATGGATGCTAAGTATCTAAAAGGAGATCTTCACTGTAGCACAGAAGGCTCCTTAGTGACTGATCTATCCTGCCAGCCCCTATATTTCTTTCCAAGTAAGTTAATTTTTCTTTTAACAATAATACAAGAATTGGCTGAGTACATACCCCAATTTAAAATTTAAAATCCAGAATTTTCTAAACTATGTGAATATATAAAAGGAATTTAATGGACTTTCACTATAACTGGGAGACAGTGCCTCTTCCAGATACACAAGCTATCAGATAAAAATGTGCAGTGGTAGCCAGGCAGTGGTGGCGCATACCTTTAATCCTAGCACTTGGAAGGCAGGGGCAGGCAAATTTCTGAGTTCAAGGCCAGCCTGGTCTAAAGAGTGAGTTCCAGGATAGCTAAGGCTATACAGAGAAACACTGTCTTGAAAAAAAAAAGTGCAGTGGCAAGATAGGTTATCTCTTTTCAGGCTGTTGGTCGATGACGTCCCACAGACTCCCAAAGATTATAATTATAAGCTATTGCTATTGATCTTAGTTAACCTCCAGAATTTAATGGTAATACTCTGCTGGAGAATGCAATCTGACATTCTCCTTGAAGAACCATCACTACAAACTAGGTTTCAGAGTACAAGTAGGTACTATGTTCACTATTGGAAGCGACTACAGTCTTGATGAGCTGTGGACCATGTGTACTATAACAACTAGCTTGACAAGATACGCTCACTGATGAGATAGTGGCACAAATATTATGAAATAGCCAACCACTTTTATTTGGATTTATGGCTCCATCCACAGATGTAAACCTGTGTGTGACACTGTTATGAAGGCTAAGAACCCATGACTAGAGAAGTCCTTCCCTTGGGAAAAATCTATCCCTATTATTCTACTAGAAAGCTTGATAGTTTTATACCAACTCCTAGTGATTTATTGCTATATCTATAAATTAATGCATCTCTCAAAGTTCATCAGAGTAACTTTTCTTTCAGTAGATGACAGCTAACATGGAGACCCACAATTGGTCAGTGTGTAAAGAATAAGACACTTTGATGTAGCCAAATCTAAATGAGAGGTCTATACCATATACACCTTCTTCCCAATGCTCTGGTATCATAGTAAGAGGGAGTAATTAGAGCCATAGTTAGTTGATGACTATCAAAAGAGTGGGTTTTTTTTTTCATCTATAACAGGGCAGTTCTATGCTAGATCAAGCCAGACAAAATCGCAGAATAGAGTAGAGAAATGGTCATGAAGTCTCACACCTGTTGAGAAGCTATTCACAATTGACAGGTATTATGAGAGAGAAAGTCAACTTTCATTAATGGTATGTCCTTTATTAGGTTGCCCACATTCCAGTGAATGTCGCTACACCTAGAACTATATATACAGCACAAATTGGACTCAGGTTACTTTTTCAAAAGCATAAAGGTGGTGGAGGTAAAGAAGTGACGGTAAACCTGGAAGAAGATATGAGGAGGTGTGGCAGATAAATAGGAGACAAATTGTCAAAGAATTGATAGAAATGATTTATTTTATATGTTAAAAGTCATAGAACTTAATCTAGCTACAGCATTTTCCTGATGAAAAAGTTTAGGCATGATATATATAGTTGCAGCCTACAGTCTAATTTATAATAACCAGTAGTGTTAATTACAAAATTTATCAAATGTTAATGTTAAAATTCATATAAATATTCCTCCTCTAAAAAAGAAATTGAACCTAGCTTTCTCAATTTCAGTCTGAATGTAACAATTTCCATTAATTCATGCCAGTTTCCTTTTGAATTTACATCTCTAAGGGCTGACTTCATTTCTTGGAACAATTTAGTACTGTTAAAAAAAATGTGGATGTTTTCTTGTCCTCAGGAAAAGGACACAATTATGTCCAACTGGAATAAATGTCCAATTAGGGACACAAAACAAACAAGTGAAAACAAATTACAATGAGACACATAGAACAAAATTTAATTTTTCTGTAAAACAATATATGGAAGAAAGCCTAAAAATAAACTTTGTAATATTAATGAAATGGATGGATTATACAGTGAAACTACTTCCTTGTAAATTAATATACAAGATTTCTTTTTAGAAGTAAAAGTCATCGCAGGAGGAAATGCTACCATCTGCTACCTCGCATTTTATCTCTAGTGGCATACAATTCCATCATTAACTGAAGCATTTTATTGTCTGACTCCTCAAATTAATCCTAATAAAAGATACCACCCATAGTTTTCATTACTAAAACTAGGATTTCTAACCTTTCCCGAAAGTAAGGTAGCTCTCCTAGATGTTATCAAAACTATCAAGAAAATAATTTTCAATTAAACATTGTTTTTTTTCTTTTTTATTAATCATTTTATTGATTTACATTTCAAATGATATCCCCCTTTCTGGTTACCCCTCCACAAACCCCACATCCCAACCTCCTCCCCCCTTCCCTTTGCCTCTGTGAGGGTGCTCCTCCACCCACTCACCCACTCTTGCCTCATTGTTCTAGCATCCCCCTATGCTGGGACGTTAAGCCTTTACAGGACCACTGCCCTCTCCTCCCACTGATGTCAGATAAGGCCATCTTTGGCTGTATCTGGAGCCATGGCTCCCTCCATGTATATTCTTAGGTTGGCGGTTTAGTCCCTGGGAGCTCTGGGTAGTCCAGTTAATTGATATTGTTCTTCCTATGGTGTTGCAATCCCCTTCAGCTCCTTCAGTCCTTCCCCTAGCTCTTCCATTGGGGTCTCCTGGCTCAGTCTGATGGTTGGCTGTGAGTATCTGCATCCATATTGGTCAGGTGCTAGTAGACCCTCTCAGAAAACAGCCATACAAGGCTCCTGACAACAAGCTATGCTCGGCATCAGCATTTGGCGTCAGAGTTTGATACCTCCAGAAGGGATGGGTCTCTAGGTGGGGGCGGTCTCTGGATGGCCTTTTCTCCTACCCATGCCTTTGTATGATCTTGTAAACATTAATTTTTAACATAATAAATGTGACTATGCAGGAGGTAAAGAAAGGTTAATCATCTTATTCAAATGCTAAATTTCTAACAGGCTAGCTTCTTATTCTCTTTGTAATCAACTATTGTTCAAGACAGGAATATGGGTCATTTTGTTGATTACAACTACATTCATGAGCAGATTTTCTTTCTTGCATGACCCATACCAGCACTATTCTTGCTCTTCTCTCTCTCTCTCTGTCTTTCTCTCTGTCTCTTTGTCTCTTTGTCTCTTTCTCTCTCTGTCTTGATGTGGGGGGGGAGGTGTATTGCAAGTGTCTTGCTCTACTGCTCTGTTATTCCCCATCGCGCTTCTTTGAAACATTGTGTCTCTATGAACCTGAAGTTAGATTGGTATCTCACAAATTGCAGCCCTCCTCCTGCGTGTGCCCCCCTACCCCCACCCCCGCAGCACTGGAAGAATAAGAGTGTGGCCAGGCCCTGGTTTTTAATACTCAGATCTATAGATTACACTCAGGTCCTTTTCCTTATGCTTCAAGTTCTCTTATTTAATGAGCTATCTCCTCAACCCCCTCAATACTATTATTAAAAATTATGCACATATCTAGCCCCTCAACAGTTCAGTCCTCAGTTCTCTGTTCTTTTCCTCGGTACTTTTCATATTAAACATTTCAGCTCTATCTAGTGAGTTCACCCAATAAGTCACAACTAGTTTGTCACTCTTGATCATGTGAGACATCACCTCCTAACTTTCAGGCATTTTCATGATATTCATCATCAATATCTAAGTGTTACCAGGAAATTTGGTAATTTGCCTCCATCCTCACTATATGTTACTGGGAAACTTGAAGCTCACTTTGCTGGTTTTAGTCTTGCTAATAAAAGAATTTGAATGTGCACTTAAAAAGAAGATTGAGGATGTCTTATTAGAGTTTGGTACAAACGCCACAGAACAGGCAAGCTGTAACTTCTCAATGGGAAGAATAGCTTCAGAGTCCATTCTTTCCTGCCACCATGGATATGGGCATCAAAATTGTTTCATGAGACTGGCATCAGTAATTTTATTTACTGAGCACTTTACTGCCCATTGTCTATATTTTTTTTCTTTTTCTACCTTTATCTGGTTTTGGTACAATGGCAACACTAACTTTATGAAGCACATTAGTAGAACATCCATTTCCTTTCTATATTATGAAATAGTTTGTAATGTAGTTGTGTTAGTTCTTTAGGTGCCTAGTAGAATTGAACATCAAAGCTTGTACATTTTTTTTTTTTTTTTTTTTTTAGTATGGAGCTGTTCTATTGCTGCTTCAATATTCTTGCTTTTCATATGTACACTCAAATTATTTATATGGTTTTAGCTTAATAAAGCTAAAAATTCATGCATTTCTTTCACATATTTAATTTAATGAAATATATGTTTAAAAGTGAGTCCTAATTATTTTCTAAATTTCATTGATATCTATTGTAATGTCTCCTTTCCATATTTAATTTTATTAATTGGAATCATATCTCTCTTTTGATTATCTTACCTAAGGTTGGTTTACTTTGCTTATTTTTTCAAAAACTCAATTTTTCTTTCATTGATAACTTGATTGTTTCATTTTATTTCAATAAATTCTGTCCAGCCTGATTTTAATTGTTTCATTCAAAACACCGTTTCTGGGTTTGGCTTATTCCTAGTTTATTTTTGTTGCTTATTTGTTTGTTTGTTTGTTTGTTTTTAAGGTACAACCTTACATTTTTTATTTGAAGTCTCATTGATATATTTAATATAGGAACATGTAACTCTAAACTTCCCTGTTGAGACTGTTTTCATTGTATCACATATATTTTAATATGTTCAAAAAAGTCAGTAAGTAAATAAGTGTCAGGCACAATCATGCACTCCTTTAATCTCAACACTCAAAAGAAAGAGGCAGGCTGATCTCCATGAGTTCAAGCCATCATAATCTACATTGAGATTTCATTGCCAGCTTCTGCTACATAAAGAGTTCAATGCCAGCGAGGCCTACCTAAAGAGTTCAAGGTCAGCAAAGCTACAAGGTGAGACCCTGCCTCAAACAAAGATATTAAATAAAGAAATGAATAAATTTTGATATGCTGTATTTTCCTCTTTATTTGTGTCTTGGTATAGCTATTATTTATTTCTTGTTTTTTTCAATACCTTATTTCTTATTCAATAGTTTATTGTTTATGCTCCACAAAAATATACATGATCTGCAGTAACACTATTAACTTATAATTTTTCCATTATGGCCAAGTAAGTTACAAGAATTTCCTTTCATTCTAAAGGTTTGCTTTTCATTCTGTTGTATCATTTACCTTAGAGAATGTTCATGTACTTTAAATAAGATGTACTCTGATGTATTTGGATAGAATGTTCTGTAGCTGTCTGGTAGGTCCGTTGTGTCTTTGATAGCATTATCTCCCCCGTTTTTTGTTTACTTCTTGTCAGAATCACAGATATATTGATGAGTATAGTATGCGAGTCACTCTTTTATGTTGAGGTTAATATATATCTTTATATCTAATAGTATTTGTTTTATAAAAGTAAGTGCACCCATGTTCAACACCCTTCTGATTAAAATGATAAGGACCTCTTGATGAATTGTTCTCTTAACAAGTTTGATGTGACACTCTTTACCTCTTCAAATTTTGCTTTGAATTCTATTTTTTCTAACATTGGAATGGTGACTGTGTTGACAGAAAGTTGCTTGTTTCTTCACTCTATTTGCTTGACATGACTTCTCCATCCTTTCACTGTCAGGCTGTATCTGTCTTTTCTGGAGAGGTATGTTTCTTAGAGACAACATATAGATAGATACTACTTTACAATGGTCTGTTTTCACTTAATCTGCTAGCCAGTGTCTTATGATTTGGAGAACTGGATCCATTCGTAAAGTCATTGCTGAAAGTTACATATTAATTTCAGTCAAATTGTTGAGTTTTTGTCTTTCTTTTCCTATACCTCATTTACTTAACTAAAATTACTGAACGTTATGTTTTTTTTCTTATAACCTCATGCATGTGCATCTTTTCCTTCAATCTGAAAGATACCTTCAAAGATACAGCTGGCATGGTGAACATACATTCTTTTAGATTGTCTTGAAACAAAGTGTTTTCCTTTTCAAATTATGACCAATAGTTTTTCTTGGTACAGTAGTCTGCTTTACCTGTTGTTCAGAGTTTGAAGTAAATCATTCCATGTTATCAGAGCTTTTAAATTTCTATAGAAAGATATACTGTATATACAATTTGATGTTTCAGTATATTTCTTTTTTCTATATATTTAAAGTTTTAATTATAATATTACAATGGGGTATTCATTTATATCTTTATGTGTTTGGCCTTTTAAATGCCTCAAAAATATGTTTTTTCTAGGAGAAAAATTTTAAGTGGTTTGGTTTTCTGTTATGATTTTACTGAAAATTATTTTTATCATTTTAGCATGAATTTTTTTCCTTCTATACTCATGATTTTTAGAGTTGACTTATTCATAATGCTCTATAGAACTTAACATTATAGAATACTCTGTTATCGAATATTCTGCTCATCTTTTCTTGATTTTCATCTTTATCAGTATCTGACTGCTCAAATCCCTCTAACTTGTATTCAAGCCCTAACACTATTATCTCCTTGATCCATTATGTTTGTTAGTCTTTTCAAGAAGCTTTTTATTTGATTCAGTGAATTTTTCAGTTCTTGTGTTTCATATTTTTTTATTTTATCTCATTATTGAATTTAAATTTTATATTTTGTATTAATTTTCTTATTCAAACCAGACATTTGCACTCTCTTAGAATTCATTCAGGCTTATTTTTGTTTTGTTTTTGTTTCTATGAGAATATTCAATTATTCTTTTCAATTTACTACCTGGAATTTTATCTAACTCACTGTCACTGAAGGCCATTAAACTAGGATTGGTGATCTTTGGTAGATCCTTTAAAATCCTTTAAAGATTTATGATCCTTGTGCTTTTGCATTGGGAATTTCTCACTGGTGTTTGGTAATTGGGTTGGATTTTAAAAATTAGTACTTTTCTTTCAATGAAATTGTTTACAATTTTCAAGAGTGACTAGGTTGAGAAGTGTTAGGACGTCACTTTTCTCTGCTAGACTGGTTTGAGGAACTGGGTTTAATTTCCAGTGTTCTTTTGAGAGTAGAATGCTATATAAAGAATCATTATGGAAGAAAAAAAAAAGAGCTTTCTACCCCACTCCACCTCTAATCACTCATTAAGCATCAAGCATTTTAGGAAATAAAGGAAGTTGGTAATTTAGAATTAAATATATTACTTATTACAGATGGAAAGGAAAAAAAGCCAAACAAGACTAATGATTAGTATTATGTAGCTAGAGAAAGAGAAAAGGAAGAAGCAGCCAGTGAGATGGAGAGCAGAATGTGGGGGTGGTGAGATGTAGTTTGGCAAAAGCTAAAATGAAAACAGAGAGATGAAGAATGTAGTCCCAGCTCTCAGGAAGCTGAACCATGTAAATTCTGCAAATTAGCAAGTATATATACTTTGGGAAAGTCTGTCAAATAGAAAAGTCAAATGGTACAGATGGAAAAAACAAAAGAGGGCCTAGGCCATATGATGAAAACACTGCTCCCATGCTAAAATGATATTAATTGATGAAGTAGTTTTAAACGTGAAGCAAAAACTGGATGTTGGTGTATCATCTGAAAGTTATCTTCCTGATTGCTGGTTTCAACTTCAACTGTCAGTATTCCTTGCAGGGCTGGAGAATGCCTGTCACTCTCCTAAGCAGTCTTTTACATAGTTGACTTAGAGATGATTGTCCTATCAGCAGGCATAAAAATCAGAGACCTACTCATTCACACAGGGAAGAGTCACATAAATACAAATATATTGTCCTACACTTGATGCAGTCCCGTTTAGGCTCTGTTCTTGCTTATATTTTAAATGGCCCAACATAAAGTCATTCTATCAAAAAATATATAAAAGAAATAAAAGAAAAACTAAAAACATACCTTTGACTAATTAATAGTGGTCCTAACTAGTATTTGTTTCAAATAGATATCAAAAAATTTTATCAACTTTAGGTTAGGGATACACTGTACACTGCTGACAGCAAAAGTATTATTCCAGTATATATCACTTCAATTTTTTATTTCCATTTAAATGAAAAGAACCATACACTGGGAAGAACAGCACAGCTTCATCACTTAACACCTGTGGACTCCCAAGCAACTTCTTAACATTGTTGGAAGATTCAATTATTTAAATAAGTCAAGGACTTAGAAGAAAGCATGGCTCGCAGTTAGTTCTGCGTGAATGGAACCTATGATTGCTACTCACTATCATAACCCGTAATCATATACCTTGCTCACAGTAACTCAATGATTTATTAAAGGTTAAGTATCAGAGTCTCTTTCAAAATAAGTTGTAATTTCACTGTCAGATATAAGAGACTTTTTAAAAAATATTGAATAAAACATCCAATCATCTAGTTCTGCTACAAAACAGTACTTATGAGCAGCAATTTGCATATGCATACATATGCTTAACATAGTCTTCATATGGAAGGTGGTTGTTCTTTCAATAACTTTTAAAAGTCTAAGTAACATCTATCCCAAACTTAATATTTTTAAGATAAATATGCCCATGTTTACTATTTGCGTTCTTGATTACACCTGGAAAAAATATCTATCTGCTAAGGGATTATTTTTTTCCTATTTAACTTGCAGGAAAGGTCTGTATTAAATGAGATAAAACTAAATTTTTGTTCAACATGTTTCAATAGTTTCCAAAGGACAAATGAAATAAGCCCTGAGTAAATAATGTTGAAAATATTGAAGTAGGAAATAAGTAATTACATTTATTTCACATAAAAAAAAGAAAGAAAGAAAGAAAGAAAGAAAGAAAGAAAGAA
>JADRCD010220414.1:0-31863 GCA_019843815.1 Montemys delectorum
CCTCTCCAGCATCTGCTGTCACCTGAGTCTTTTATCCTAGCCAATCTGACTGGTGTGAGGTGGAATCTCAGAGTTGTTTTGATTTGCATTTCCCTGATGACTAAGGATGTTGAACATTTCTTTAGGTGCTTCTCAGTCATTCGGTGTTCATCAGTTGAGAATTCTTTGTTTAGCTCTGTACCCCATTTTTTAATGGGGTTATTTGGTTCTCTGGAGTCTTAACTTCTTGAGTTCTTTGTATACATTGGATATTAGCCCTCTGTCGGATATTGGGTTGGTAAAGATCTTTTCCCAATTGCTGGTTGCCGTTTTGTCCTATTGACAGTGTCTTTTGCCTTACAGAAGCTTTGCAACTTTATGAGGTCCCATTTGTCAATTCTTGATCTTAGAGCAGAAGCTATTGGCGTTCTCTTCAGGAAATTTTCCCCTGTGCCTATTTGCTCGAGGTTCTTCCCCACTTTCTTTTCTATTAGTTTCAATGTATCTGGTTTGATGTGGAGGTCCCTGATCCACTTGGACTTGAGCTTTGTACAAGGAGAAAGGAATGGATCGATTTGCATTTTTCTACATGTTAACCGCCAGTTGAGCCAGCACCATCTGTTGAAAATCCTGTCTTTTTTTCCACTGTATGATTTTAGCTCCTTTGTCAAAGATCAAGTGACCATAGGTACGTGGCTTCATTTCTGAGTCTTCAATTCTGTTCCATTGATCTACCTGCCTGTCACTGTACCAAAAGCAAATTCCTAAATGACCCATAATGGAAGTTTTGGGGCTTTCCTGCTACCGGAAAGCAAACTGCCAAGGGATATACTGTTAAGAATGTAATGCAGTGGTGGTGCACGCCTTTAATCCTAGCACTTGGGAGGCAGAGGCAGGCGGATTTCTGAGTTTGAGGCCAGCCTGGTCTACAGAGTGAGTTCCAGGACAGCCAGAGCTATACAAAGAAACCCTGTCTCGAAAAAAACAAAAACAAAAACAAACAAACAAAACAAAACAAAACAAAAAACCAAAACAAGAATGTAATGACTTCAGAAGAAGGAAGAGGTAGGCAGTGAAGTACAGGAACTGAAGGCACTTTAAGCCAGCCTGGGCAGTCGTCTGTGGTTGGGCTTGCTTACATGCTGTCACCTTTGTCAACCCTTTCCTCTCCTTCTGTGCACTGTTATTTCTAACTGCTTCGTTTTACAGCTGTGTCAGAGATCCACCCAGCTTAGCACCCATCTACTTTCAAGTACACTGGTATCAGTGATCTAGGATAGGTACTTGCTACTTGCTTTTACTGCATCCTCCTACAGAATTTCAGATCTTTGCTATTTACATATGTTGTCTATTTTAATGGTTAAATACTTAACACCTAGTCAAGATTGGCTTCATTAAGGAATTAGGATTCTTAATTAGAAAAAGTATGGAGCTAGGAGAGACAAGAAGATAGCTGTGGATGTGAACCCGAGTGGCGTTTACCAGCCACAAATAGCTATGATTTCACAAGGTTAGAAATATTGGGATAAAGCTTTTATCATTATCAATTGGCTCTGAAATTATTGTATGGGTATCTTGTAAATTGTGATTTTATTGATACATAAATCTGATTGGCTAACTAAAGCTTAAAGAGTTTTAATTCTACTGGGTAATTAGGTGTTGAGATGCCTGCCAACAGTCTGATGGCTTCAATCCCTGTTCAATCTCTAAGACCCTCATGATGGGAGGAGAGAACCAAGTCCTGGAGGAGATCCCCTGACCTTCAAATGCACACTGGCAAATGCTTTCCCCTAATGCAGTCATATACACAAGGAAACAGAAACAGACACACAGACACATGCACACACTCAATAGATAAATGTAATAAAGAATTTTAAAGAGCAGTGCTTTTCTTTTTTTTAATAAGATTTATTTATTTATTTATTTATTTAAAAACCATACAACTTTTTATTGTTAAGTCAAAGAGGTATCAAAATTAAAGCAAAACACTTAATGAAACTACTAAGGAGCATCAAAGGAAGTGAAAATGTAACTAGACACAGGGCAATTATGAATTAATGAACACAGGAAGGATAAGGAGGGAGAACAGTGAGAATGTGCAGAAGATTCTAGGGAAGACGATCTGGTGTTGCTTTGATCTCTCACAAGCGCCTAGTTAAATGAATAATGGGATAAGATTTCTAAGCTCTACTACGTGCTTTAGAGTCATCCTCCCCATTGGTGCTGTCTCTGTCGTCTTCTCCTTCCTCAGGCTCTTTTTCATCATCCTTCAAGTCCAGCTGGTCATCCCCCCCCCCATCTTCATTATCATCATCATCCAGCAGGTCACCCTCCTCAGCAGAGTCATCTGCACCTGCCTCAGACTCCATCGTCACATTAGTCTCATCTTTCTTTACAGAGGCACTGCTCTGCTCCTCTTCAGACTTTTCATTCTTCATCTCTACTGGGGATGAGAAGGACAAGTCTGCTTGTTTGCTTTGTTCTTTTTCAATTTTTTCCAGGCTTTCGAGAAGAGAATCCACTTTTTGTTTTATCCGAGTCAGCTCCTTTTTAATGGCCTGAAGGTCATCACCTTTCAACTTTCCAGACTTGGAAGAAGATCCCCGTTGTCCACTCTTTGAATTGAATCCACTTTTCCCCCTTCATGATGTGTTTCTAGACACACATTGGCATTTGGAAGGCACCACAGCTCGAGCAATAGGAGGAGGAGGAGGAACACGTGCTGGGTAACTGTACATCCTGTCATAATAATCCCGTTGAAAGTCATAGTCCAAGTCAAATGAGGAACCGTACATCTCCGCTGCAGATGGTTTCACACCTGCTTTTCCTCTGTTCACTTTTGGCTCTGCAGCCAGGTTAATATCTAAAACCTGGCCAGCAATCATTCTGCCATCCTCTCCAGTTACAGCAGCTCGGGCATTTCTTTCATTCACATACTGAACAAAGGCAAAGCCTTTATGCACAGAGCAACCCACAATTTTGCCATACTTTGAAAAGATGGCCTCCACATCAGACTTTTTGACCACCAGAGTGTTCAGATTCCCAATGAATACACGGGAATTCATGGATCGAGGATCTGTCTTGTTGGTAACATTGCTAGCCATCTCCTTCGATGATGAGGTTTCTCACAAAGCTGAGAATGTAGCTGAAGATCAAAAAAATCTCACAAGAGACTGCCTCTCCTACTGCGGGCCTACGCCGAGACACCGGAGCTACAACAGCATGGAACCACACAACTGTTCACTCTGTCTCCTCCAAGATTTATTTATTTATTAATATATATATATATATATATATACATATATATATATGTATATACACTGTAGCTGACTTCAGACGCACCAACAGAGAGAGGGCGTCAGATCTCATTATGGGTGGTTGTGAGCCACCATGTGGTTGGTAGGATTTGAACTCAGGACCTTTGGAAGAGCAGTCAGTGCCCTTACCCGCTAAGCCATCTCGCCAGCCCCAAGAGCAGTGCTTTTCAAATATAGTATTTAGCCGTATTTGGTGGCAGGGGGGATTTTGTGGTTAGGGAAAGGAAGTTCTAAAGCAATAATAAGGTGCTGCAGGAGATCCTTAGCAAGGCTTCCCAGAGGACTTACCTTTACTATAGTGTTTTACACAGCACTCAGTAACTAATATGAGTCACTTACATTATGAAATAAAAGACATCTGATCTTAGGTTTTAAACTACAGATTCTAACACTATTAAATGGAAACTGCATCTAAGTTCCATATAAATGATTCTGAAAAAATTTTTCAACGCAACTAATTTCTAAGTTGAGGAGGATACGTTAACTTACAACAGAAGAACACGAGCTGTAAGTGGGTTAAAACTTCATTTTACATCACAGAATATGGCACACAGAAGTCACTTGATAAATGAGATGAACACATGAGCCACTTTCAATCAGTTCAGTGTGAGATACATAAATATTATTCCTATGACACGCAGGCTTTCATTCACAGGCATCAGTGGCAGGTCAATGTGGACATGACTGGTGTTGGCTCATAACCTGGGCTGCTTAGAGCCTGTACACTGTTGCCTCAATCACCTCTTCATGCTTACTGCATTCTGATTCTTCTCTATGTGACTCTAAAATGGAGGTTTCCTTAGTTTGATCCCGAATTGGTCTATAATACACCAGCCCAGACCTAGGTTCCATGAATATTAAAATTAAAGCTTTTATGTACTCCCACCACACAAGCACTGCAAGACACCACAAATATAACAACAGTGCTTAAAAAAGAAAATCATATAAAATAAGTAAATGTATAGATAGAATAACTCAGCCCACTTATAAACTATTAATTCACAAGGACAAATGACTTTTCTTAAGTTGTCACTTGAAAATGAGTCAAGCTTTTCCTCAACAATATTCAGCGAAGACTTTGAAGCCAAGCTCACCCATCACTGTCTTTCACTGTGGACTCCTGTCTTACAGGTGAGCTCAAGCTACTTGGTTTTCTTGTTCCTGTATGGGAAAATAACACAAAGTTAAGGAGACAATTTGCCAAATTTTAGCTCCCTATAATTCTAGCACTTGAAAGACAGAGTGGGAAGGATTGAGGCTAGCCTGACCTAACTTGATGAATGGATTTTAAAATCCCAATAAGGGTATGCAGGACTGAGAAGATGATTCAGTGGGTAAAAGTTCTTGTCACACAACCCTGACAATCTGAGTTCTGTCCCAGGAATACATGCAAAAGGTCAGGTGTGGTGGTGCACATTTGTAACCCCAGTACCCCTACCAAAGATAGGAGACAGAGACAGGAGAATGGCTCTGAAGCTCACATGCCAGCCAGCTAGGAGAGCACAGCCTGGCAGTAGAAACAAGTGAAATAAGATGGAAGGCAAGAAGTGCAGAAGTTGCCCTCTGACCTCCACATTCAATCTTTGAGACTTGAACATGCAAAGTCTAAGTAAAAATGGGTTTGGGGTTTAATATGAAGTATATTAATTAAGAAGCAAGTAGAAATAAAACGTCTTCTAGATGTTATTAGAATTTCCCATTAGATTTTGAACAATATTTTAAAAGAGGGAAATATAAAGGAGGTCATGATCTCATCTAAATTTTAAATCACTTTTTAAGTTGTATTTTTTAACGTGGAACTTATAATATCTGATAACAATTAGGCTTTCTTATTTCTGAACCATGCAGAAGACTTATTGGGATTGGAGTATGAGTACAAATACTGTGATTTCATTCAGAACCTTAACAAATTTCTGCTTTGAGGCTTCTATATGTGATGTGATGTTATGTGTATATGTGTGTACATGTACATATACATCTATCAGAGTAAATTAAACACATATGTCACTTTAATTAATAACTAGAGTGAATCAGTAGTCAGCATATAAGTCAAGAAGTAGATATTGCCTGTACCTCAGAAACCCTTGCAGTTTGACTTTTTAAAAAAGAGCATACTTAGTACTGATAATGTGATAATTACCCACATAAATGTCAAGGGAGATCATGTGACCAATCTTTTTATGGGCAAAAGGAATGTTCCCTTAAGTCCATATTTAATTTCAATATGGAAATTGAGTATGTATCTACTTAAAATCTATTGAGATTTTCATAGAGATATACAATCTCTATGCTATTATTTTACTAATTAAGATATATCTGCTATATAAAAACTATAGAACTTGAGAGAAATGTATAGACTTTCATAAATTTTGTGAAAACAAATATAATATTAGTAGTTTTAGGGTAAAAGCATTTGGTTAACTTAAAATCAAAGAGACTAAAAAACTTGATATATTTAATAATGTATTTCATTAAACAAATGAGGTAAAATGAGGCCAATTTCTGTATAGATTCTAGCATATGCTTAATATCTAATAAATGTTAAACAATAAAATATGAGTTAGGTTAGTCACAGCGTATCTAAAATACATTTTACTAAGTTTAAGCCTATTTAAAATTTTATATTACAGAGAATGACATGTCACTGATTCATGACTCCTTAAAATATGAAAAAATGAAGCATATGAAATTGAAACCTGTGCCTTTAAGTGCAGATCTTAGTGATCAGCTACTAGAGAGCAACAAAAATGTATATCAGAATTAAATGAATAATATTTTTATATAAAAATTAGGTTATATAGGTAGGTTATCCTATATGGAAAATTTTGGAGGTTTTTTTTTTTTTTTTTTTTTTTTTGCAAATACATTTAAAATAAGAAGGGCATGAAACACAATAAAGACAAACTATATAAACTATATACTAGATATAGGCAAAGCTAAATGGACAGTAGGGATAAAAATAACATTTATAAGTATTCCTCTTAAACTGCAGTGTGGCAGTATCTGAGTTATATGTCCTTTAATTTATGCACATGATGGATAGCTTGTTAAGGGCATATCTGTAACCATTATAATTGATAGTAGCTAAAGGCAGTCAGGCCATAATTCCTATTTAATGGATGGGAAAGTAAGGGAACAGCAGCGGCATTTTAAAAGAAGTGCCTACAAAGTTTACATTTATGTCCAAAGTAACATTTACACTCTAGCCTTTTCTATGTTAAATTCCTTGAGAAGAGAGAAAACCCAGCTGCAACAAGAGCTATATATTACTAAATCAAAATCTTGATTTAACCAATAACTAGAAAAATCTTACCATAAGTGGTAAGAATGTTCAACTAACCATTTGATGGTCCGTTTCTGTGCTCTCGTTCTTTGGGGGTTGTGGGAGAAGGAAATGAGCTCAATTGATAAGTTCCAGTAGTTGGAGAATAAGCTGTAATACTTTTCTTCCTCACGATTTTTGAAGGACAAAATGACTAGAAATAAATAATAATTTGGAAGAGAAGTACTTACATTTAGTTACAGATCTTTGAAAATACCTTAAGTAACTCAAATTAATACCATTTTTCTTGCTCTTTCTTTAGATTTTGAATGCATTTATCACCTTCAAAGTAACTAATATTCCTCTCAAATAAGGTAGCTACTTCAGATCTCTACAATAATCTCAATTTGATACACTGACATTATGAAGATTATCAACATAAAACATTGCTAACTTCTGCTATGTGTCCCAACAGTTTTCAGATGAGGAGTCTGGCCAGCACATTCTCAATGCAATTCCATATGCAAAATGTAATTAGGGAGCCAGATCAGGAAAACTCTCAAAGGAAAACTCTCAGAGGTATTTAGTACGAGGACCAAGAAGGAAATTCTAAGCAAGTTCATTGCTTTCCTTACTCACTTTTGTGTCAGTGTTCTGCTTAAAAATAATTAAGTCAGTGTGCAAACAACTGAGCCTACCACTTACACCCTCCTAAGCACTGGGCTGGAACAATACAACTTTATCTAAATATCTATTATCACTCTCTTAACTGTTTGCTCCTCAATTCCTCTAAGCCTTGTTTTCCATTATGCTCATTGTTCACTCAACTAATATATATAAGGAAACATAACGAGGGATAGGATAACTCAGCACAAGGACTTGGGCTCACATTTCCATAATCCATAGTAAGCCAGATGAACTAACCCCAGCCTTCTTATGACAAGTTGGTCGATGGAGAAATGAGAATTCAGTGAGCATGGGGACCTAAGATCAGATTCTCACATCCACATAAAGCCAGACACGGCAGCACATGTCTGCAGTCCTAGTTCATCTACAGCAAGATGGGAGGTGGAGATAAAGAATCCCTGGAAGAGGGCTGGAGGGATGGCTCAGCAGGTAGGAGCACTGATTGCTCTTCCAAAGGTCCAGAGTTCAAACCCCAGCAACCACATGGTGGCTCACAACCATCTGTAATGGGATCTGACGCCCTCTTCTGGTGTGTCTGAAGACAGCTATGGTGTACTTACATACATTAAATAAATAAATAAATTTAAAAAAAAAAAAAAAAAAGAATCCCTGGAAGACAGAATCTTGTCAGATAGCCTGGCAAACAGTGACGAACAAGAGAATCAGTCCCAAACAAGGCAGAGGTGAAGACCAACACCTAAGGTTGTCCTCTGACTTCTACACACGTATCACAGCTTATGCACATCCACTCCCATATTCTCTTTAACTTCTATACATGTGACCCAGGATACATGCACCCACATTCATTTTCATTCTCCCTCCTTCTCACCTCCCCCTTTCTTGCTTTTAAAAGAGAAAGAAAAATTTCTATGGCCTCAAAGACTGCCATCCAAAGTTAAACAAGCCTGAGATGAGGTTTTAAGTTAATATATCTGTGAGAAATTCAAAAAGAAGGAAGGAACTGTTAAAGTGGGCTGCAGTAACCTGTTACAGAAAGCTTCTTATGAGTGGGAAAGATAGAACTGAAATAGGAGAATAGAAAAGACATGAAAGGGAGTTGGAGATGTAGCTCAATTGGCAGAGTGCTTGCCTAGGAAACCCTAGGAAGAATAAATCTCAGCAATCAGGAGGTGGAGGCAAAGGATCAGAAGTTCAAGGACATCCTTAGCTACACTGTGTAGACGTGGCCATCTTGAGAAACACAAAACCCTGTTCCAGAAAAAAAATTGAGACAGGCGCAAGAATCTGAAATCAGGAGTGTTGAGTACACGGGATGAACTCAGAGCATAAAGAAAAGGTCTCAAGGCTCGGAACAATTTTAGCTTGGATGCTGTCTTCAAACAATTCCATAAATCTCTATAGTCAAATGTTCTTTAATGAACCTTTAAAAGTGTCACCTTTAAAAGTAACCTTGGTATTTGTTCTAGAAACTATAGGTCAAAATTTTTTATAGTTAACATTGTTTGGGGGGAACAAAGGCATTTATTTTATATATCTGCAGTTGCCAAAATTGTAAGCAGAATCTTTTTTAAAATACCTTTATAAATCCAACTATTGTACCATTATGTCTCTAATGCAATCCTTCCTGTGGGATGAAAAGGGTTCTAAGTCTCTTTATCAGGTAGTTACCATTACCTCTCCATATTGAGTTTTCACCTGTTTATATGTATTCAGTCATAAACTATGACATTTACCCAAGCCCTACTCAACTTCTCCAAGAATTTATTGCCTACAATGATTTCACTGTGTATGTACAAGAAATGAAAGTTACTACCCTATTGTACGTTTATGTCCATCTGTTTTCCTATTTTCACCAAAAATTATTTTATCCAATTGCCAAATGTCTAAATATTGCAACTGTAGATAATATATTTCTTTTTGACAACAGTTCTATAGCTTTCAGGAAATGTGTGTGTCTCTGTGTGTGTGTGTGTGTGTGTGTGTGTGTGTGTGTGTGTGTGTATGTGTTAATACCAAGAATTCCCTCCTCTCCTCTGTCTTCTTCTTAGTCACTTCTGCTGCTTAAAAAGAGAAATGTTTTATCTAGAACTATCACACAGAGAGAAAAGGAAGACCCTGCCTTTGCCTACTGTCTCACCCAAGCATGCCACAGCAATCGTGCATCCTAGTTTACTGCTCTATTCTGTGCACAAACTTCCCCTAGGGCTTCTTTTCCTCTAACTTTTAAACTGTGAAGATTCAGAACAAGCAATCCTAGTATCCTAAGAACTCCATTCTGCCGCCCTCCAAGCTCCAAGGGACTTACACATTATCTCCAATAACAGGAAGGGATTAACAGAGACTGGGTTACTAATTAAGAGGTCAGCAAGGAAGAGTGCCATTTATTGATCCTTTTAGGAAAAGAAAGAAACAAACCAACCAACCAACAAACAAAAAACAAAGAAAAGGTGAGAGGAGTAGAGTCAGCTACAAAAGGCAAAGGATTCAGGATGCAAACAAAATATGGTAGACACTAAACCACCTCTATAATTTATGTCTGCTTCAAATATTTACTGGCACCTTAAGAGATATTTAACACTACTACTAAACAAAGAAAGAGTGACCTAAGATTTAGTCTATCAGCTCAATCACTACTGCTGTACTTTTTGTTAAGAGGTCAAACCTTTTATCTTAGCAAAACTAAAATTCAAGCATAGATCTTTCTGCTAAAAAAGAAAAAAAAAATCAATGCTCTCTCTATAATTTCAAATAGATGCAGCATTTGCCTTTGATATCCTTCATGAATTGTAGCTCCCTTTGTCACCTTGTTTAAAGCACGGTCAACCAAAAAGGTGCCTGCATCTTATTGATTTTGTACCTGTTATAAACAGTCTGGAAAGTACTAACTAAGGATTCTTTTACTGTGAAATATGGGATATAAAATTATTATTATGAACTATTAACTGCTACCACTAGAATACTTAAAACAGGTACTATCCTGTTAACCAGGATAATATCCAGATTATGCAGGTTATCCAGATAACCAGAAAAGGCAGCAGAAGGAAGATTATCCTTTTATATCTTTTTCATTTTGAAACAGGATCTTGCTAATAACTCAGGTTGGTCTTGAATTCAGGATTCTCATGCCTCAGCCTCATCAGTGCTGGGATTACACATATGTGTCATTATGCCTCTTGGGATTATTATTCAGCTTACTCTGGTTGGTAAGGGTATTGGAATGCCCCATCTATGATATAATTATGGCATATTACCAGTATTAGTTTGGAATTTATATTAGGAAACTCTGAAAACTAATTGTGATTTTCATTTTGGCTCTACCATTTCTCAGCTGCCACAATTATCACTCTTAATGGTGCTAGAGACATTAGAATTTTGTTGTTGCTTTTACAGTAGCTACAGGGAACATATAGGGATGTCAAGGGAGCACATAGGGATACTGTATGCATACTGTAGCATACAGGGAGCATATAGGGATGTCAAGGGAAGACTATCAACATACACGTACACAAAGGTAGGTGCTGAGCAGAGGTAGGTGGATCTCTAGGAGTTCAAGGCTAGTGTGGCCTATACAGTGAGTTTCAGAACAGCCATGGCTACACAGACAGTGTGTGTGTGTGTGTGTGTGTGTGTGTGTGTGTGTGTGTGACCAATACATTAGGTTTATGGTAACAGAAACATTTTTGATAAGGTCTTTGATACAGAGGGTTATATACACTGTTAAAAAACATTACATGTGCACTTAATTATATATAAATATAGCATTAGAAGTTTTAAAGAAAAACAAAACTTTGGCTGAAGATGGCTACACCGTATTTATTTATTGGTTTGTTTATTTTGCTTCTGATGCAGGATCTCTCTCTGTAGCACGGGCCATACTGGAACTCACCCCATATGTAGCTCAGGCCACTTTCTACTCACAGAAATCCTCCTGGCTTCTCTAGTGCATCCTGGGCTGAGTAATGGCCACTAGCATGTTAATGTGTCCCCTGCAGCTTAGTTTATTTTTTACATTTATTTATTAAGTTTATGTTTGTATAGCTCTCAGGATCATATTTCTCCTTCTACCATGAAGATTCCAGATATGGGACTTAATTTACAAGCCTTAGCTACAACCCTTGTCTGATGAGTCACCTTGTTGGTCCATCTTCCATAATTTTAAAGAAACCAGACTACCATCTGTTTTAGTCAGGGTTTTTATTCCTGCACAAACATCATGACCAAGAAGCAAGTTGGGGAGGAAAGGGTTTATTTGGCTTACTTCCACATTGCTGTTTATCACAAAGGAAGTCAGGACTGGAACTCAAGCAGGTCAGGAAGCAGGAGCTGATGCAGAGGCCATGGAGGGATGTTCCTTACTGGCTTGCTTCTCCTGGCTTGCTCAGCCTGCTCTCTTATAGAACCCAAGACTTCCAGCCCAGGGATGGCACCACCCACAAGGGGCCCTACCCCCTTGATCACTAGTTGAGAAAATAACCCACAGCTGGGTCTCATGGAGGCACTTCCCCAACTGAAGCTCCCTTCTCTGTGATAAGTCCAGCCTGTGTCAAGTTGACACACAAAACTAGCCAGTACAATTGACCCCTTGTCAACTTGACACAAAAACACATCACTATTAAGCCTCAACTCTTATGTTCTTATTTATCCCCAAGATCTAAAGTCGCACAGTCTTTACATATTAAAATTTCAATCAATTTAAAATGTCCAATATCTTTTAAAATTCAAGATCTCTTAACTGTGGACTCCACTAAAATACATTCTTCTTTTAAGAGGGAAAAATATCAGGGCACAGTCACAATTAAAAGCAAAACCAATGTCTGGGATCCAACTCATGATCTTCTGGGCTCCTCCAAGAGCTTGAGTCACCTCTCCAGCTCTGCCCTTTGTAGCACACATCTTGTCTTCTGGGCTCCAGATGCCTGTACTCCACTGCTGCTGCTGTCCTTGGTGGTCATTGCATGGTACTGGCATTCCCAAAACAATGCTGTAACTAGGCTTTACCAATAGCCTCTCATAGACTGTCTTTACGGTGCCAAGCCTCAACTCCTTTGCATGACACCTTCAGTCCTGGGCCATCAATTGCAAACTGAGGCTGCACCTTCATCAGTGGCCTTCCATGGCCTCTCACTGTGCTGAGCCTCAGCTGCTCCTCATGACCCCTTCGTGCTGTCAAAACCAGTACCACCTGGGTGACTCTTATACATTACCAAGTCCTGCTGCAGCACAAGGTACAACCTTGGCTATCTCTGGAACATAGCCTCTTTGTGCTCTCAGAAAACACTTCCCAGAAGATGTTACCTCAATGATGCTGGTCTCTTCTTAATTACCACTAATTTCTTAGCTCCAGCTAACCAGCATCAATAGTCCCAGTAATGCAAAGTTTTCACTTTAGTAGTTCTGGTATCTTGTTAATCACAGCTGATACTTCAGCCCCAGCTAACCAGAACCACAGAATTTTCACAATCAAAACAACATGGTCCTGATAAGAGTCTTTAATCTTCCCTCTGAAATTTCACAAGCCAGGCCTCCATCTTCTGCACTGTTCTCAACATGATCTTCCAAGCTCCCACAGACATTTCACAGAGTTCTTAACAAACAGTGGCTCTTCTTTCTCAAAGTTCCAAAGTCCTTCCACGGTCCTCCCCAAAACATGGTCAGGTTGTCACAGGAATACCCCACTCCTGGTACCAATTTGTTTTAGTCAGAGTTTTTATTCCTGCACAAACATCATGACCAAGAAGCAAATTGGGGAGGAAAGGGTTTATTTGGCTTACTTCCACATTGCTGTCTATCACAAGGAAGTCAGGACTAGAACTCAAGCAGGTCAGGAAGCAGGAGCTGATGGCAGAGGCCATGGAGGGATGTTCCTTACTGGCTTGCTTCTCCTTACTCAGCCTGCTCTCTTATAGAACTCAAGACTTCTAGTCCAGAGATGGCACCACTCACAAGGGGCCCTACCCCCTTGATCACTAATTGAGAGAATGCCCCACAGCTGGATCTCATGGAGGCACTTACCCAACTGAAGCTCCCTTCTCTGTGATAAGTCCAGCCTGTGTCAAGTTGACACACAAAACTAGCCAGTACACCATCTTTAATTTTAAAGGTATTCCAAGCACCAGTACTATCTCACTATAGTGAGTGAGTATACCAGTACTATATTACTACAATTCTCAGGAAGGTTTTTTTTTTAAATGAAATATGTTCATGGTAATTTCTAATCATACTTTCATAACTCCCTTTATTTTTCTAGAATGTTGTGAAGTCCATTCAATACATTTTAGTTATTGAAGTATGATTTACATAAATTGCACAGATTTTGTTTCACTTGATAAGCTCTGATAGTATATATCGATGTACCTCTAGCTGAGATATGCATGCTCATCACACCTTTTCTTCTGCCCTTCCTGGCTCAAAGGCAACAACTACATACAGCCGCTGCCTCTTGAAAGCTTCATTTATATGAAACATATGACCTATTTATTTGGCTTTTTCTGGTTAACATATTCTTGAGATGTTAATAATGTGCTATTTCATTGTTGGGTAGTATTCCTTTGTTTAAATATGCCCTTACTTGCTTTTCCATTTTCTTCTATGTGGACATGTGAGTTGTTTCCAGTTTAAGATTATCAGGAATGAAGTTCCTAAGGACACTCATCTATACAGCTTTTGTGTATCTACGATTCTTATTTTATTGGGGTATCTAAGAGTGGATTGGTAAGTTACAGGATGGATATGGGCTTAGCTTTAGCTACATCTATACCTATATCTAGTTTGACAGCTTCCCAAAATGTGTGCATCACTTTAAGCTTCCATCAATATCTACCTTTCAACTCTCCCCATTTTCGCCAGCCTCTCTTTGCTTGCTTGCCTTTGCCATGCTTATGAACATTAGAGAACACAGCATTCTGTTTTGTTGTCCTTTATTTTGGATTCTAGTTGGGGGAATAGTTATATCCCTTTGTGATTCTACACCCTTCTCCGATGATCAGTGTCTACTTAAACACTTCCTTTTGTTAAGTGTTTTGATGGGCCAGCTGGACTCCAGGTCAATGTTAAAAGCCATCTTGTTAGAAGGTCAAAATAAGTTCATTCCTGTTTCATGTAAAACTGTTTTATGGATTTGACTAGGTCTTCACCCATGTTTCATGTCCTATAACCTGATCTTCATCCTGATATAAGATATTCTGTTAAATAATTTTGAAATGCTCAGCCAAGTTCCTATATAACCAAAATTCCTCATGAAATCCCCCAACACTTGAAAACTTCCTAGTCTTGCCGTTTTGGGGGCTATAAAAAACCCTACCTTCTCCTATGTTGGAAGATATTTTTGCAAATCCTGTTTTAGGGAGATAGGCCTATCTAACAGAAAATAAAGCTTGCATAATCTGACCAAAGGATTTAGATAGTGGTCTTTACTCTCATTCAGTGGGATTAACAATTTGGTCAAGTTTTTGCATTTTTTCTATTTATTTACTCTTATTTATCTATTTTGCATATAAGTCTTGTCAGACACATGCATGACAAATATTTTTTTCTCAACCCATAGCCTGCCTATTCATTTTCTTTCATCTGTTTTTCATTTTGAACTTTTTTATTTTAAGCTTTAATATAAAACAAAAATACATTTCAAATTTTGAAATCTAGACACTCTTGTAGATGCCAGCAAGTGCTGGCTGACAGGAGCCTGATATAGCTGTCTTCTGAGAGGCTCTGACAGTACCTGACTAATACAGAAGTAGAGGCTCACAGCCATCCATTGGACTGAGTACAGAGTTCCCAATGAAGGAGCTAGAGAAAGGACCCACGGAGCTGAAGGGTTTGCAGCCCCTTAGGACAAACAACAATATGAACTAACTAGTACCTTCAGAGCTCCCAGGGACTAAACCACCAACCAAAGAGTACACGTGGTGGGATTCATGGCTCCAGCAGCATGTATATAGCAGAGGATGGCCAAGTCGGTCATCAATGGGAGGAGAGAACCTTGGCCCTGTGAAGGTTCTATGCCCCAGTGTAAGGGAATTCCAGGGCCAGTAAGCAGAACGGGGTGGGATGGTGAACAGGGGGAGGGGGGAGGGAACAGGGGATTGTTTTAGTTTTTGCTTTTTTTTTTTTTTAATTTTCTTTTTTTTTTCTTTTTTCTTTTTTTGGAGGGGAACCTGGGAAAGGAGATATTGTAAATAAAGAAAACATCTAATAAAAAAAAGTGATAATTTGACTTCTTCCTTTCCAATTGGTATGCCTTTGATCTCCTTTTGTTGTCTAATTGCTCTAGCTAGAATTAAGAATATAATTTACTTCATACCTCTGTTTTGCTTGGATAACTTTGTCACTACTATCTGTGCAATGGGTAAGGCTAAAGAAAAATACATGTTCTTTTTTCATTGCTGAATTTTTCTAAACTGAGAATATATGATTTATGTACATAAAAATAATGTATGTATTTATGCTTTCTCCCAGAAATATTTAATATGTCAAATAATAAATATTTTCTTTACACATTAAAAAAAGAATGTGAAAAAAAGAATGTTTCATGAGAGTCATTTTCATTTTTCATTATGTGGGTGAACATATGTGGGTATAGGCACATATGTAAAAGTCACAGGACAACTTTTTAGAGTTGGATCTTTATACCTTTGCATGGGTTCCACAGATTGAACTCAGCTCACCATGTTTATGAGGCTAGTATCTTTACATGTTACCTTCTCACTCGCCCAAGACTCGGTTTTAGTAGGCAGGCAACAGACTTAGTCTCCTTCTACTGGGAGACCGGAATTGCGTATAAGTAGGAATGTAGTGGAGACCTGGAGAGGGAGGTAAGATTTGGATGACATGTAACAAAAGATCCCTACTGAGAACCTCTCATTGTAGGGAACACAACTAGCTTCACATGCCAGAGTCATCCTTTACTGTGAACCAGTTACAGCTGCCATGTGCAATGATTGTGTGTATGTGAGAAAAAAAAGAATTGGTAAGCATAGGTTTTTAGAGATAGCTGAACATAAAAGAGAATACCTGGGATAGCAAATCAGCTGTCAAATAAGCACATCTTAGTGACAGTCCCCTAAGCACCCATCTGTGCTGCTATCCACAAATGAATGCATGGAAACACTTAACCTTTCAAAATTCTGGGCTTTTGGTTTCTAAAACATCCCACTAGTGAGGCTGTTTTCACAATATCTGTAGCCAGTGATCTGTCTGCTATAGAGGTAAGTAAGACAGCATAGGAGAGCAACACCACTGTGAACTTACATTACTGAACCCAAACAGGACAAGTGTAGTGAACACACTGAGTGATGGTCGCTGATGGAAGGCCAAGAAAGGGAAGATGGAAGTATCCATGTTGACCATGAAGGGACTTTTACATAGTCACGCAAAAAACATTAGCTTTAGAAAGTCACAAGACTGACCAAAAGACAGAGGAAATATAACTTCATGTTTATTGTTAGAAATTCTAAAATTAAGAGCATTTCAGATTTTCTGATTAGTGCTGCTTAAGCCACTGACTTTGGGAAAATAAAATGAGTCTTTAGGATATCAGTTGAATGAGTATGTGTTAGCAGATTAAATAGTTTGGACATGGGCAAGTGGCCTAAGACATACAACTTGTTCAGATAGATTAAATCATGAAGAACCAGAAAGTAGGAACAAATCAATAGCAAGTAGAGAAACTGAGTTAATATTCAGATAACTGGCTTAAAAGTACAGACTCAGAACAAATATAACAATGTGTCTCCCCATACAAGATAGTTCCTGTTACACTGACCTAGATGCATCTGCATCTGCAGAAAACACACATAGAAAGCTGCTGCACAGCTGTGCCCCACAAAAGGAGCGGGTTCACAATGGTCGCTTTCCCTCTCAGATGGTATGTCTATCTCCCAAAGAACAGCTCTGGGGCAGGAAAGAACTATTTCATTTCAAGCTGGACTACCCATCTACCAAAATACCATTCTGACCAAAGAAACAGATGCAGAATTACAGTCACAGCTGCATTCTGCACACAGGTTGGATAATAGTATTCTAAATCGCTAATTACACTTTTAATGGTGTTTTTAGTGCCACTGCAGTATTTTGCCACCTTTGTATAATTAAAAAAAAACCACTCAGTAAGGTTTTTAAATGATTTTCTGTTTTGTTAAAACCAATGAGTCTTCCAAAGAGAAATCACTCCTCCCAACTCCTGACAAGACTGGGTTTCTCTGTGTAGCCCTGGCTGTCCTGGAACTTCCTCTGTAGAGCAGACTTGTCTCAAACTCAAGAGATCCACTTGCCTCTGCTGTCCGAGTGGTAGGATTAAAGAAACATGCCACCATGCCCAGCTTAAAACTCATTTCTTGAAATGGCAGACTCATGGAATTTTGTAAATGCTCATTTATTAACAAGCAATTTGTCTTAATTTACTTCCTTACTAATTATTTACAGATATTTAGTAGATTATTTAAGATTAGAGAAATAATAAGTATGTTAGTGTTTGTATCTAACTCCATAGTTGGTATGGGAAGATTATTAGCTAGCATACATTGTGACATGTTGACACTGGGAATAGTCTATGACAAGATTTAGAAAAGTATATCAACAGTACAATTTTATTTTTATTGTAACATGGTAACATTTATATATTTATATACTAGCAGTACTCTATCATTTAATTTATGCCAACATAATTGAGGCAAATTATTACTTTTTGATATAATGCCACTGATATTTTGATATTACTTTATTAGACAATAATAAAATACTGCTACAATGTCATATTGCTTCTTATACATTTAAGTGGCAAACTTCCGTAAACTAACTTCCTTCTCACATGTCTATCTCAAGCTGACTGGAAATTTTGACATGCTATATTAGAAAAATACTTTGTATGCAGACAACATTTTATCAACGAAAACTGTGTCTTGTTTTCGATAAGTGTTATACTTAGCAAGGTGAATCACTAGGCGAAAGTCACACACACAGCCATAATCGTGCAGTCCCAACACTGATTTGCTCTCATTCTTCCTTATCGCCCCTCCTCCCTTTCCTGTAACCCAGGCAGCCATGCAGCTGAGGATTATCTTGGACTCAGCATACTCCTGTCTCCACTTAATATGTGAGGGGATTACAGGCATGTGCTACAGCCAGCCTGTCACCACAATTCTTAAACTAATACTTACATTTTCTTCAAACGGATCATCCAGTTTCAGTGATCTTTTAGCTCTGAAAATAAAATATTTAAAGAAATTTTAGACTTGACATGCTTTATTTTAGGCTGATATTTTAGGATAAAATAGAAATAATTGAAAACAATTTATCTTTACCAACTAACTTTTATATTGCTTCTATTTTTTTTAAATATTTACTTATTTATTTTTATGTATGAATACACTGTTGCTGTTTTCATACACACCAGAAGAAGGCATCGGGTCTCATTACAGATGGTTGTGAGCCACCATGTGGTTGTTGGGAACTGAACTCAGGACCTCTGAAGGACCTCTGAAAGAGCAGTTAGTGCTCTTAACCACTGAGCCATTTCTTCAGCCCCTTTATACTGCTTCTTAAAACTAAATGCCACATTGGGAAAAAAAATTAAGATAAATTTGGATTTAGTGGTTTTATTTGATCAGTTTATTTCTAGTAGCATATTTTAATAAGGGATCCTAACTAAACATTTAAATGAATCACTTCTTTATATATATATATATATATATATATATATATAGCTTATATACAAGCACTACTAAGAAATTTAAATATTAAAGTTTTATTCTTTTTGGTGGTAGTACTGGTTACTGAAACAGGCCTTTGAGCTTGCCACTGATTCATATCCCAGACTAGCTGTTATTATACAAAATTTTAGTAAAAAAATCAGTTGTCTACATTAAAATATTATGGAATTACACATAACAGTAAAACAATATAAATATCTTTGATAGAGACACTGGAAAATCTGTTGGTGGGAACAGAGTATTAAGTGGTACAGGGATTTGTAAAGCAGAGTTTTGTACATTATCCTAGCATCGGACATGATTCAGAGCAAGCAGACTATGACTTAAAAGGGGAACAGATGCTCCATGTCTTTATAAGTCCCCAATCCATAAGAAACCATTTCTTGTTTCCTTCACTACACTGATTCAGGAACGTGCCAGGCTCTCTCTGTGTAAAATCTGTTTTGCTAAGCGGGATGCCCAGCTGTTGGTGACAGTGCTCAGAAAGGAAAGTTGAATATTTATAATACTTTATTCCATACAGCTGCCTTCTAAAGAGCAGTCATCAACATTTTATTGATCGTAGACTAAATGCTCAAAGGAGAAAAAGGTCAATATAAATTAAAACTGGTTTTCCAAATGCAATAATAAAAGTACTTCTTGATCTCTGAGAAAGAAATTGCCCCAAGTATTAGAAAATTTGAGCGTTCTATAAAAGACTTCATTGTATTCTGTTTTATAGATGTTCTCCTAAAAATACATATAGATCCTAGGAAAATACAAGAGCATTTTTTCTTTGTTTTTAAATGCTGTGACAATAGCTTTTACAAGAACATAAAGCTTGCTCTGATACTGCTCAAAATATTATTGTTGTATTATCTTTGGCTAATTCTTAGAAAATGCAATTCAGTGTTTAGATTTAAAGAGATTTCAGATTAGATAATAAGGGATCTATAAGTCCAAGGAAATGTTAAACTGTCACAAAAGTCAGTTAAATAGACTATAATCTATTTTATGTTTGTTTAGAGTCTAAAGGTGGGATTTACTGGAGATAATACAGTAGTAAGTAAATTGGTAATGAGTATCCTAGGAAGATCTGATAGACAACAGGAGAAGACATGTAAGAAATGACTTAGTTCAGCCTCTACAGAAGTTTGTGCAACTTGCTCAATGTGACATGTTTTCAGAGGGGAAACTCAGATCTACGGTAATGAGTTGTGATAAAAACATCTTTTCCATGCTAAGAGACCAGAATCTTTTCTGGAGCTCATAGCCAAAGCTAGTAATCCATTTTGAGGACTGCTATCCTATTGTGTACTCAGACTGTTTAGCTTGGCAATGCCTTGGCTTTCCTATGCAATCAACTTTTACAACTAAGCTAATGCGTTAATGTAATCTTACATTATGCACCTTTCATACCCCTGGCCCAAAGCAATGTATGTGTGTTCCAATAATCATTTGATAGAAACAGCACATAGGCTGAAAGCAGTCTTATAAATGAATATCCACCACAAATGCTGAACACAAAATGTGGGCACTGCTTGATAAACAATGATTCTCGTAATACTGTTTGTTATCTGGGTCAGTCAGGGTCAGCTGAAGTCAGTGACTTAATCCCTAGTAAAACTGTCAAAGACTTTTGTAAAATATCCCTCCCTCCCTCCCTCCCTCCCCCATGTAACTGTTGTGCTCTATAAATACAAAGCAGAGACCTCTGTTTGTGACAGACATAGTCACATGACAGCCTTTAGGCAGGCACAGATTCACTCACAGAAAGCCAGGAAGGATGGAAGACACTGCAAGGGCAAAGTGGAGAATTCAAAACTGGGTTTGCTATTGGCTCAATGGCATGAAGGAGGCTTTGATTTCTTTCCTTAAGGTGATACTGATTCATCATTGGTGCCTTAGAGTTTATTATTAATGCATTCAAATCAACCACATAGGTCTTGAATTGAAAGAGAGAAAATTATACATCACTTAAAGAACAAATTTGCCAGAATTTATGATAATTTATTCTTACCTTTCGATCAGAATTGGAACACTGTTACCAATTACTAAATTAAGCATGCACTATTTATACTGGTATTCCTTTACCAATGAACAACCAATATAATGAAATGACTAAATGCATTACTCTGAAGTCAACAGGAAAAGAGCAGAAATGAATGAGACAAATTAGGAAGAACAGGTAAAACTTGACTAGACACAAGGATCTTTCTAGAACTTGTAAAGCTGTAAATGACTCTTAAGGCTACTCTCTTGATTAAGTAAATAAATAAACCAAATGACAAACAACCCAAGCAAGCAAATAGGGTGCTATACGCTTATAACTGTAACATTCAGGAGGCCAAGGCAGGAAGATCCAGAGTTTAGGGCCAGGCTGGGCTACATAGCAAGTTTTAAGACAGCCCAGGATAACAAAAGAAAGCAAGGAGGATTATAAAAAAAAATGGGCAAAGGATTTGAATACACATTTCTCCAAACACGTAAGAATGAACAGCAAGCACATGAAAAGATGGTCAACAGTCGATCACATCAACCCCATGAGGTTCTGCAGGCTACAACTACTACTGCTAAGATGGCATTAGAGGGAGACAACAAGATACCAAGTAAGTAATATGGCAAAGACACAGAAACAAGAGCCGGGGCAGACTGCTGATGAGAATGTTGACCAGCAGAGCACTATGTGAACATCATGGTTCCTCAAAGAAGTAAAGATATAGTTACCATATGACTAAGGAGTTCCATCTCCAACATGGACTGAAAGCCAGGATATGAACAGCATGCATAAACAATGCTCAAGGCACGAGTCTTAAAATGGCAAAACAGCAGAAGCTACCCAAGTAGCTGGTGGCAGATGAGTTAATACACAAAACATGGTACATATGTGGGTATCAGTCAGCTTTAAAAATAAACTTTTATTTCAGTCCTGACTACTTTGCATTAGCTGGGCAACTAGGGCACTCATCCCTGGGAGAAGTTAATTCTCCCTCTCAGTGGTTATTAGCAGTCTGTAGTAAGCCACACTAAACAAATCCAGCAGGTTGTATTTATGTGGACATGTGTGTGTACCAATAATTATCAAGGAAACAGAGGCCATCAACTTGAAAGGGAGTGAAAGGAGCTATATGAAGGGTTGGAGGGAAGTGATGTAATTATATTTCAATTTTTAAAAAATTAATAAAAATAAAAACAAAAAAGAAATTTGACACCTATTAAAATATAGATGAAGGTATTAAGTAAAACAAGCCAGCTACAAAAGGATAAACTGTGAAGATTTTATTCATATGATAGTAGTCAAATTCAGAGACATGAAAATAAAATAGTGACTTTGATGGGCTAAAGACAGGAAATAATGGGAAATCATTATTTAATTACAGTAGTTTCAGTCTTACAAGATCAAAATAAGTCTAGAGATGGATGGTACTTGTGGTGGTGTGAATATGCCTGGCCCAGGGTATGGCACTACTAGGAAGTGTGCCCTTGTTTGAGGAAGTGTGTCACTGTGGGGGTGGGCTTTGAGACCCTCCTCCTAGCTGCCTGTCAGCCAGTCTTCTGTTTGCCTCCCTCAGCTTCTCCAGCACCACACCTGCCTGGACACGGCTAGGTTTCCCATCTTGATGATAGGACTTAACCTCTGAACATGTAAGCCAGCCCCAATTAAATGTTGCCTTTATTAGATTGCCTTGGTGATGGAGTCTGTTCACAGCAGTAAAACCCTAACTAAGCAAGTGGTGATGGTTATACAACAGTGTGGATGTACTCCCACTTAAGGATAATCTTAAAACTGAAGGTAACTTCTCATTTTCCATTTTCTCAAATTTCCACCTGCTCCCATAATTTGAATATTACATTCCATTCTTAGTTGTACTAGGTTTAAATTCACAGTATGATAGTCTTAACTGCCAGCCTGAGTAGGTAGAGAAGTTCTAGGAGATCAGTAAAATGTGCCCCTGAGTTTCAATGAAGGCATTCTTAGAAATCCACCTTGAACATGGAGGTACCACTTCCTAGAGAGGGGCCCAGATGGGATGAAAAAGGATGAAGGAAAGCTGCTTACAGGGGTGTTTTCTCTTTGCTTCCTGGTCACAATGATGTGAGTTACTGTTCTACTATGCCTCAGTGCCATGATGGACTGATATGCTTAAAACTGAGAGACAAATGAGATGTGTTTCCTTCCTGAGCCTGTTTTGTTCTGCTAACAAAACTGGGATCAAAACCACAGTTGTTCCCAGAATTAAATGCTGTTACAATTTTATAAAGACAAATATACTTGGTGTGCAAAGTTTTTAACAGGTAAAATTATATAACATTCTTTTTTTTTTAAAAGATTATTTATTTTATGTATATGAGTACACTGTAGCTGTCTTCAGACATACCTGAAGAGGGCATCAGATCCCATTACAGATGGTTGTGAGGCACCATTGCTGGGAATTGAACTCAGGACCTCTGGAAGAGCAGTCAGTGCTCTTAACCACTGAGCCATCTCTCTGGCCTCTACATAACATTCTTTAGGAATGGTCTACCATTGTATTTAGCTTACCACATGACAGTATCCCGAAAAAGGATTCTCTGCCTTATCATAACAAAATGATTGGTTACATTTTACTATATACTGTTACTAACGTGAATTAAAATAATAAAATAATGGTTCTAAGGGGAAAGCTATCTTCCCCTTAACCAGGATTCTTAACCAGGAAGGAAAGATACCATAGAAGCTCATAAAACTGTATAATGAGGTTCTTCTTAATAGAACTTTTAAAAATTAAACATTATTTTGAATGGTAGGGTCAAGGGTGGTAGGAGGGGGTGAAGAATAAACTTAGAAAAGCAGATAAGACTGGGAGGGGAAGGGGTCTTTGATGTTATGCCAAATTCTTCCTTAGGTTGAGCAAGCGTCATAAACTTGATAATAATGGCCTGTAAAGTGGTAAGAATTTCAGAGGGGAAGATAAAACTATCACTTAGCATTTCAGTGCTTCCATTATTCCTCAGTATAATGGGCATGAGAATGCTGCCAGCCACCTACCTCACAAGAGAGTTTAGAGGACTTGTGAGTGAGCTTCCGAGTTTAGGAATCCTTTGACAAAGACAATAGCTAGATTCATAGCCCATGTGATATGTTAGATATAATCTGAGGTATATGAAGTGATTTACTTTCTATTTTGCATATAATAATGAGAAAAGGGAGAGGAATCTGCTGTGACTGTTCTGTGCAGTCCTTCTCATCCAGGTCTATTTGTTTGTGTTAAAGATTTCCTGTAGCCACACACAATCTCCATTACAGTATGGATGAGTGAAATTCCACCCATCACATAAAGTATAGGCTAAATGGGAAAGCAAATAAAGGCACTGTTCTCTCAGATGCTGTGTGACACAATCAGCCAAGAACTTTAGCCAGTAGGTAATGTGTTTTTAACACAAAAATCTTCCTTATTAAAAGATTAATAATGAGCCAAAGAAAATTTTTTTACAGAAGTTAATGGATATATTTGGGAATATTAACCATAGAGCATAGCCAGAAGGGACATGTTCTAGGATATATATATATATATATATATATATATATTTTTTTTTTTTCCCCCGATACAGGGTTTCTCTGTGTAGCCCTGGCTGTCCTGGAACTCACTCTGTAGACCAAGCTGGCCTCAAACTCAGAATCCACCTGTCTCTGCCTCCCAAGTGCTAGGATTAAAGGTGTGTGCCACCACTGCCCAGCTCTAGGACTTAATAAAAAGAGAAATCCAGCTAAGATATTTCACTCCTAAATGATATTCTCAATATAAAACACATATAAAATTTGTACATGTATCTGACATTAAAAAAGTCCTTTAAAGGCGTCTTACCAATTGAAAGGGCTTCCACAGATCTGTTAAATGGCAGGTAGGTGAGGTGGTGTGTGTGCACTTTTCTTTATGAATTATATCTCACACCACACATACATAAACAGAAAAAACAAATCACCCAAGTGCTATTCATGTCTACTCCATTTCTAGACCCCGCCAGCCTTCTCCATGAGGTTCTCATACTATCGAGTTTTCAGTAAGTATCCTTTCACTCTCAACAGCACTTGTGTATGACCTTCTCAGTAAGCATTTTGTCAAAGGATTCCCAAGATTATTAAATCATAAGCAGTAAGTTTTTAAGATGTTTATTGAACTTTCTGTGAAAACTCAAACCACTAGATAGTATATATTTCAGTCCTCAAGTAGTTGACATACTGTTGTTATATAAGTTATTGTTCAATCAATTGTGATTTTTTTCATTAAAATGAATCAAATAATTATTTCAATTTCCTCTAGGGCCCATTTTTGTATATGAAGGAGTAGTTTGCTTTGAAACTAGATAAGTCTTCAAAATCATGACATATGATAAATAATGGAAATATGTATGTTACAGCACACATGTAAATATGCCATATGTAAACACATATATGTATTATATATTTAAGGGCAGTACTAGGAGTTGAATCTAAGGTCTCCTGTATGCTTGGCCAGCATTCTACCAATGAAGTGACATCCCCATTTGCCTCTCAAAAGACATTTTGGTCACGTTTATTCAGGGTACTTTAAATACCAGTCTTCAAAGATGTCATATTAATAGAGCCATATCTAAGGTAGACTTCTGTGCTGATGTATGTTTCATCAATTCTAGAAAACCTATAATTTCCTCAAATATTGCCTCTTCTCCAGGCTACCTTTCTAACCATGAAATGAATTAATTTTTACTCTCTTAATTCATCTTCCAATGTACTGAACGGTATTGTTCTTTAACGTAATTTTTTCATATTTGTTTTCCAGTTTTAAATTCCTTCTTTAATTGTGTCAGACTCATTTTTTGATTTATTCATTAAGTTAATAAAATCAGATCAGTGAATACTGATATAACAATTTTTTTTTTAATTTCCAATGACCAGAGTAGAGGCACATGCCTATAATTCTCAGCATTTGAGAATTCTCAGAGGTTGAGAAGGATAACTGAAAGTAAGGTCTGACAAAAAAGATATTGTAGGTATTGAAGGGAGGTTTCTGGGAGGAGTTGGGGTACAAAAGGGAAACAAGAAAGTGATTTAATTCTATTTACTTAAAATATGTTTTTAAATGTTAACAAATTCAGATAAATTGAAATCATGTAACTTTTCTCATCATAATGCAATAACACACCACCCAGAGGAAGCTCTACTCCCAGGTGCTCTACCATGCCCAGAATCACAGGATCCCAGAATTACAGGATCCCAGAGAAAGTTTGACCCTGAGGAGTTCTGACACAACCAGAATCACAGGAAGGACAAACCCCAGTTAGCTTTAGCCAGGGCAGGTAGCACTAGAGATAACCAGATTGGCGGGTGGGGGTGGGGTGGGGTGGGGGGGTGGCAAGTGTAATAAAATAAGCAACAGAAACCAAGGTTACTTGGCATCATCAGAACCCAATACTCCCACCCCAGCAAGTCCTGGACACACCATCACACCAGAAAAGCAAGATTCAGATCTAAAATCACTTCTCATGATGATGATATAGGACTTTAAGAATGACATAAATAACTCCCTCAAAGAAATACAGGAGAACACAGGTAAACAGCTAGAAGCTTTTAAAGAGGAAACATAAAAATCCCTTAAAGAACTACAGGAAAACACAACCAAACAGGTGAAAGAAATGAACAAAACCACCCAGAATCTAAAAATGGAAATAGAAACAATAAAGAAATCAGAGAGACAACCCTGGAGATAGAAAACCTAGGAAAGGGCTAGAGACATGGCTCAGCTGTTAAGAGCACTGACTGCTCGTTCTGAGTTCAAATCTCAGCAACCACATGGTGGCTCACAACCATCCGTAATGAGATCTGATGCCCTCTTCTGGTGTGTCTGAAGACAGCTACTTACACATACTTACATATAATAATAAATAAATCCTTTTTTTAAAAAAAAGAAAATCTAGGAAAGACATCAGGAAAGCATCACCAACAGAATACAAGAGATAGAAGAGAGAATCTCAGGAGCAGAAGACACCATAGAAAACATTGACACCACAATCAAAGAAAACGCAAAAAGCAAAAAGCTCCTAACCCAAAACATCCAGGAATCCAAGACATAATGAGAAGAACAAACCTAAGGATAACTGGTATAGAGGAGAGTGAAGACTCCCAACTTAAAGGGCCAGTAAATATCTTCAACAAAATTATAGAAGAAAACTTCCCTAACCTAAAGAAAGCAATGCTCATGATCATACAAGAAGCCTATAGAACTCAAAATAGACTGGACCAGAAAAGAAATTCCTCCCATCACATAATAATCAAAACACAAAATGCACTAAACAAAGAACAAATTTTAAAAGCAGTAAGGGAAAAAGGTCAAGTAACATATAAAGGCAGGCCTATCAGAATTACACCAGACTTCTCACCAGAGACTATGAAGGCTAGAAGATCCTGGGCAGATGTCATACACACCCTAAGAGAACACAAATGCCAGCCCAGGCTACTATATCCAGCAAAACTCTCAATTACCACAGATGGAGAAAACAAGATATTCCATGTCAAAATAAACTTTACACTATATCTTTCCATACATCCAGCCCTACAAGGGATAATAGATGGAAAACATCAACATAAGGAACAAAACTACACCCTAGAAGAAGCAAGAAAGAATCTTTCATCAAACCCACACAAACCTAATTCCACCTCTTACAAAAAAAACAATAGGAAGTAACAATTACTTTTTCTTAATATCTTAGTATGAAAATTAACATTACCAACATATCCTAATCAATTGAAATGCAAAAATATGAGAAATTAGAAATATGTTGGTGGGGGCTGGTGAGATGGCTCAGCGGTTAAGAGCACCGACTGCTCTTTGGAAGGTCCTGAGTTCAAATCCCAGCAACCACATGGTGGCTCACAACCACCCATAATGAAATCTGATGCCCCCTTCTGGTGCGTTTGAAGACAGCTACAGTGTACTCATTTATAATAATAAATAAATCTAAAAAAAAAAGAAATATGAAATAGAAATATGTTGGCTGTCATTCAGTGTTCTCTCTAATTTGGTAATTGGAGAAATACGTCCAATATTGTACAATTCATATACACTTTCTACTTGTTTGTATGTGACAGTGTCTTGCTGTGTACCACATAATGATCTTGAAATCATGCTTCTCCTATCTCAGCCTCTATATTAGTAGGATTGTTTATTTCATGTTACACTATACTATGGTTTTCAGAACAGCTTACATATTTCAAAAGTATTTATACAGCCAAAAGAAACAGACAATTAACTTGGAAGGTGGCTTGTAAGAGAACAACAAAGAATGAGACTGAATGCTTTGCTTGATGTTTGTAACTCTTGTATCAAGTTTGAAGAAGAGGACTTTATAAGTTACTCTTTCTCTGAGATGAATGCTTTTCAAAATTATCACAGCCAATGAACCAGATTCGTACTCTCACCTAATGTCTGCGTCACCCTCCAGGTAGAACCATTGTTCATTGAAACAGTTGGTGAATGACTTTATGGACAGACCATCTTTATACACACAACATTTCTTAAATGAATGTAACCTGTTCTCTGTGGGCTGAGAATAAAGTCACTCACTCAAGTCAAATAGCTTTGACCATAGAAGGAAATCTGTATCCAAAAATCGTGCCTACAATTCATTCCTTGGTGCAGCAGAACTGTCAACTCTTAGCTATGATGGAGATAAAATCCTTTGGTGATGTGAAGGTCATAGAAGTACAGCCTTATTACAATGAAATCCAATGTCTAAAAATTGTTCTTATTTTGGTCTTGTACCATAGTAAGAACCAAGATTTTAAGCTCTACTAAATACAAAACAAACAAACAAACAAAAAGACTTTATCTATTTATGTTCATTTCAAAAATACTAGTAGTGATGTATTATTTTAAAATATACAGTTAATATGTTTGGAGTTATTTAAAATTTATATTGAGAAAAATGTATGTATTTTTAGTATTGTTGTAGACAGCATCTACATAAGACTGTTCAATTGATTTTTGTTTTATATCAAACAACTTTTGTAATACTCATTTTTATTGTTACAATATTTTACAAATTTTAAAGAATATGACAAAATAAAAAAAAGAAAGGTATTGCAGGTATTGAAGGGTGGGTCTCTGGGAGGAGTTGGGGTACAAAAGGGAAACAAGAATGTAATTTAAGTCTATTTACTTAAAATATGTTTTTAAATGTTAACAAATTAAGATAAATTGAAATCATGTATCTTTTCTCATCATAATGTAATAAAACTTAAATCAATAAAAAAAAGAAAAGAAAGTAAGTTCAGAGTCAACCTGGGCTATAGTCTGGTAGCCTGTCTCAAACCAAACGAAACGAAACTAAACCAAACCAAACCAAACCAAACCAAACCAAACCAAACCAAACCAAACCAAAACAAAACAAACCAAATCAAACCAAACCAAAAAAAAAAAAAAAAAAAGAAAAAAGAAAAAGACTAAGAATTATTCAGATTTTATCTAAACGTACTGCTTGTCTGAGTTTTGTCTCATTTGCTTAAAATCAATCATTCTTTAAATGTACACACACACACACACACACACACACACACACACACACATATCCATTCTATACAGGTTTTTCGGACCCATTTCTGTGTTCTCACTCTCCCACTGCCTCTCTCTCTTTCTCATTATGGTTTCATATAGCACAGGCTGGCCTCAAATTCAGTAGATATCTGAAGATGACTGAACAGCAGATCCCCCTGCCTCTATCTCCCAGGTTGTGGGATTATAGGCACTCACTTCCACACAAGTCTCCTTGTGTTTTACCCAAATACAAACTGTTGTCTTACACAAACATAATACAATGTTAACAAGTGATTCATGTAACAGCAACAGTCTGTGTTGCAATTTCATCCTTGTAGCACTTGTACTTTGTTCTCTGCCTCATGAGTGTGGTCAAGATGTGAGCTATCAACTTCCTGCTCCTACGACCATGTCTGCTGCTCGCTGCCATGTCTCCCCACAGTGCCTCGTAGACCCCTGCCACTAGAAACTGAAATAAATCCTTTCTTCTCTAGCTTGCTTAGCCACACCGCTTCATCACAGCAATGGAGAAGTACCTACTAGAGAAGTTGCTCCTGAGAGTAGGCTGCTGCTTTGAAGAATATGACCGTGGCTATAATTATTTGGAGGAATGTGGAAGACGTTGGAATTCTGGACTTGGAAAAATGCTTGAGTTCTGTAAGCAGAGTTTAGTAGTCTGCTCTAGTAGGAGTCTGGAAGACAGCAGAACCTAGAGTAATGTGGATGCTAAAGGCCCAGCCAGTTCAAGAGGTTTCAAAGGCAAACTTGAGCAATATGCTAAAGACCATTCTTGTGACATTTTGGCAAGGAATCTGGTTGTCTTCTGCTACTGGCCTGAGAACTTGCTGGAGGCTAAATTAAAAAGGACCAATTTTTTGATGGAAGAAATTTCAAGATAGCATAATATTGAATCTATGATATGGTTGTTATTAATGATTCTTAAACAAATCTAGAAACAGAGCAAATGTGGCAGAAAGAAATATAATGTGTACAGTTTGAAGAAAAGGAGAAAGAGGAGAAGGAGGAAGGAGATGAGGAAGAGGAGAAAGGAGAAAGAGGAGAAAAAAAGAAGAAAGAAGAAGAAAAGAAGAGGAGGGGGAAGAGGAGGAAGAAGAGGAAGAAGAAAGAAGAAAAGAAAGCCAGAAAACACAAAGTCGTGTTGTGTTGAAACTGTTAAGATTAGTCCCATTAAGGCAAGTCCTGCTCTGGACTGGAACAAAGAGAAGGGTGACTTCAGGACAAAACCCCACCCTGAAAGATAGCCTAGGGGGTTTTCTGTCTCAGAAAGCAACAACAACAACAACAAAGCTGCTACTAATTTGGTCAGCTGGGAGTGAAAGTGAGGAGCTGTCCAACCAGAGTGGTGCCAACCTGGCAGTCATCCAGTGTTACTGGCTTTAGAGGCATGAAGGATACTAGAGTGAAGGGAATATGGATTCTTCCTCTGCAGTTCCAGAGAGCTGGTGCTAAGGCCATGCAGCACATGGCAGAGGAGTCCCTGAGACAAAAAGGTGATTTATACACTGGTTTTGGAATGTTAGGGGCATTCAAAGATTTTAACTTATGTATTAGGAGAGTGCCTCACATCATTTTAAAAAGGCCACATATTATATTATATATAATAACTTGCTGACTTTTATAAACAATAAAAATGTACTTAAAATTCTTATTTTTCAATGTTTACAGCAAGTACTAGCAAACAATTTACCAACCCTAAAAATGCAAGATACCTTTAAGTAAAAGAAATTAGTTATGGCCAGGCCTTGGTGGCCCACGCCTTTAATCCCAACACTTGGGAGGCAGAGGCAGGTGGATTTCTGAGTTCAAGGCCAGCCTGGTCTACAGAGTGAGTTCCAGGACAGCCAGAGCTACATAGAGAAACCCTGTCTTGAAAAAAAAAAAAAAAAAAAAAAAGAAATTAGTTATATAACCGTGGTTAAACAATGCTTATTAAGTTTTTAACTATTATTTGGTCTGTCACATTATTTTATTCACCTGTGCTTTTATAATCAGTCCACAAAATAAAAATAATTGCATTCAGGACTCTTCAGAACTGAAGAGAAAACTCAATGGTTAAGACCACTGACTGCTCTTCTAGAAGCCTTAAGTTCAATTCCCAGCAACCACACAGTGGCTCGCAACCATCTGTAACGGGATCTGATGCCATCTTCAGGTGTGTCTGAAGACAGCTATGGTGTACTCATGTACATAAAATAAATAAATCTTAAAAAATAATTGCATTTGTTGTTACACTAGTCTGATTAAAAAAGCCCAAACAAGGGTAATATATAGCTAGGCTTTCCAGCTAGGCATCAAAGTGCATGGCTGTAATCCTAGCACCTGGGAGATGGAGGCAGTAGGATTAGGAGTTTATGGACAGCCTCAGCTACATAGTGAGGTTGGGCTACACACATTTTTTTTTT
>JADRCD010220418.1:0-15352 GCA_019843815.1 Montemys delectorum
AAAGAATCATGTCATGCCCAGAAGTAAATTTATTCAAAAGTATGTAAGAACAAATAACTTTCTGCTACCTTCTGGGGTCCCAATGTGAGCAGACACCTTGTGCTTCCAATACCATGCATCCCCTACACTGGATCCGCTGAACTATAATCCTAAATAAACTCTGCTTCCCTCACAAAAACAGTAGGAGCTAGAGTTAAAAAGTGGGACGCAGCAGTTAAGAGCACTTATACTGCATGGTTTTTACCACTGGCATGGTGGCTCACAACCATCTGGAACTCTAGTCCCAGGACATCTGATGTCCTCTTCTGACCTCCATAGGCACCTACACACAAGTACACATGTAATAAATACTTTCAAAACGTTTCCAAAGGAAGTAGATAACAGCAAGGACACTGAAAAACTAATGCCTTGACAAGAATCGAGAGAAGACATTACATCTATCTTACCAACAAGAATTGTAAACCTTCTTTTGAGTGGAGAGGCATGTCAGGCTGAAGGATGGGAAGATCCCAAGGTGCTGATCTCCCTAAATGGCTTTGCAGATTGAGCACAGGCTGATTAAAAACCCCAATAGTACTTTTTATGTGAAAATCAGATCCTAAAATTAATGCATACATGCAAGGAACTGCAAAGAACCAGACACATTTGAAAATAAGGAAAAATGCTGGGGCATAGTATTGTTTGGTTTAAGACCTAAAAAAGATTCAGACATCAAGATACTGGGAGAGGTACAAAAGGCATGGGAAAGTGCAGAGTCCGGAAAGAGACACACAGATCCACATGCATGATAGTTTTGATGGTGGTTCTGAGGCAATTCAGTGGAGGTAAAGAAACTCTTTGTTAACAAAGAGTGCTGTTTTTATAGGAAAATGCTATGCCAAATAAAAAATAATCGAGACAGAAATCAGACCTTTACCTTATGCTGTATTAAAAATGAATCTGAGAGAGATCATGTAGCAAAAGCACACCAAAAATACAACTTATGTGCAGACAAGGATAATAAAAGACACTGAAACAGAACAGGTGAAGAATGGGGTACTTGGACCAGCAAGATGTCTTAGCAATTAAAAGCACTTGCCACAGGAATCTGACAACCTGAATCTAGTTTCCAGATACCATGGTAGAAGGAAGGAGAGAATTGATTCATAAAAGTTGTCTTTTAGTTCTTACATGCTTACCATAGCAGACATTCTCATACTTCCTCATACACATACATTATACATACATATACACATATAGCAGTAGTGATTTTTAAAACAAAGAATGTGAAGTCCATGACTTCACAGCAATACACTAATTAAAAAGAACGATTGTGCCTACTCAAAAGAAGGAAGTTATGCCTGGCATTGGAGACCTAGTCAACTACACACAGCTAGTGAAATTATGGATCATGGGGGAGAACCTCTAATGGCCATTTTACTAAACCAGTACAATCCCCAACTACATTCTAAATATTTATCTTCATACCCACAGATAAGTGTAGTTCTGACTCCTTAGCAACGAAACTTCTCTTTGCAACAGATGGAGAACCTTACAGGAAAACCACAGTGGACCAAAATGAAGACTTGTGGAGCACAGTCCTGACACATCTACAACTCCAGCACCTAAGGCTCGGGAATCACGTCAGAAGAGGAAGATGGAAGATTTAACATCCAGAGAACCAAAAAGACACCAAAGATACATTCATGAAGTCTCATTAATCTGGACAAAATCTGAAACACACACACACACACACACACACACACACACACACACATACACACACACAAATACATTATATATTTAACAACAATTAAAGAAAAAGAGACCATGAATTTGAAAGAGAGCTGGATGGAGTGGGGTAGGTTGGGGAAGGTAAATGGGAGGTTTAACAAGATGAAAGGGAAGGAGAATATGATGTAATTATAATCTCAAAAGATATAATGATAATAATAAAATTTCATTATTATTGTTTTTGTTGGGCTTTTTGAGAGAGGGTTTCTTTTGTAGCCCTGGCTGTCCTGGAACTCACTCTGTTGACTAGGCAGGGCTTGAACTCAGAAATCTGCCTGTCTCTGCCCCAAGGGATTCAAGATGTGCATCATTATCACTAGCCAAAAAAAAATTTTTTTTTTAAAAAAGAAAACTATGTGACACCTTCTTCCCACCACAAGCCAGAAATCCAAGAACCAAGGGAAGAAATACAAAGGCCCAGAATGATTGCAAACATGGATTTCACAACAGAGGAAGTGGGGGGATATCCTCACAGAAATCGGATTTTAAAATCTAAGAATCACAATGAAAAATACTACTACTGTAATTTAAATAGAAACAATAGAATATATAATTAAGCATGAAAATAAACCATGAATCCAAGCAGATAATTCAAATCCACAAATAAATTAAGGGAAGCAGAAGAGCAAATTTTTAAGAGAAAGGTAGGTTTTAAGCAGAGTTACTGACTTAGGAAACACCATCACAGAAAACCAAGCTAATACATTAAAAAAAATTAGCACCATAAAAACAAGATCAATACAACTGATTAAGTATACAGTTTAGCCAGCGAAGATGGGAGAATGTAAATACATAGAAACAAACTGTGTGTCAATTGCATAGCTAGTAATGCAAAAATACTCTGATAAGAAGTTTCTATTTAATTGTATGTGACTTGGTTAAAAAAAAAGAAGTTACCTTAGGGATCTATGGTTTATTAATAATCATTCTAAAATTAAAATGAAAATAGAAATGAATTGCTTTTCTTTGAAAAAAGATAGCCAGCAAAAAGTGCACTAAGTCACCGAAGTTTTATGGGCAAATATTATGAAAACTTTGAGAGAAATGTACTTCCAATATTATTTAAATGGCTCCTAAGGAAAAAACATAAGCCTTTCAAATTAATTTATAAATCTTAATATTTACTACCAAGTTACTCTTTAGGTCACTGTGTTGGAAAATGATGATAAATGTCATTAATTCCTAAGCAAGATATTTACAAGTGGATGCTGGCATAAATAAATGAAAATAATGCAAAATGCTCAGGTGGTTTTAGTAAGTGAACAAAATATTCTCCATATTAGAAAGGTCTCTGATATATTTAATCATATAGCTGTAAGGAGAGTAGAATCATGTGAGCATGCACACTGATGTTCTAACACAAATAACCACAACTTAAAAACAGCTCCCTGATCCACCATGTTTCCACTGGACAAAGGTTTGGAAGATTTTCTCTATGGAACCGGGTGAAAAAGCACACCCACAAAACCCAGAAGGTACTAGCCTGGAGGAATCTGATTCCTCTCACACACTGAAGATTATATAGAAAATAAAAAAAAAAGGTCTTGTGTGATGTTTGACTTAATTTATATAATTCAGAAAAATGCAGCTTAATCATTGGTTCCCCAGGAGGATGAGCCGGTGCTGGCTAGTTTTATGTCAATTTGACATAAAATAAAGTCATCTGAGAGAAGGGAACCTCAATTAAGAAGATGCCTTCATAAGATTAGGCAGGCCTGGAGGGTATTTTCTTAATTAATTAGTAATTAATGGGGGAGAACCCAGCCCACTGTGCATAGTGCAACTTCTGGGCTGGTGGACCTGGGTTCTATAAGAAATCAGGCTAAAGCAAGCCATGGGGAGCAAGCCAGTGAATGAACCAGTAAGCAGTCTTCCCTCTGAACTCTGCATCAGCTTCCATCTCCAGGATTCTGCCTTGTTTAAGGTCCTGACTTCCTCTGATAATGAACAGTGATGTGGAGGTGTAAGCTAAGCAAGCCGTCTCCTCCCCAGGCTGCTCTTTATCATCACAGCACTGCTATCCCTCACTAAGACCGGGGCTTACAATGGGCTAACAAGCAATGTCTTGGGAAGACGGCACTATTTTTTTTATGTTTGTGTTTATACAGGTTCCTGTCAAAACTCAGCAAACTGATGCTTATATGTGTGTTTTATGGATTTTGAATATTTTTAATATTTCAAATATGCTCTGAGCCCTATGCTTAAAAATCTGAATGTTGATGTATAGAAGTTTTGTTTCCACAAATATTAATTTAAAAAGCACCATTTTGAAAAAAAAACACCATTTTGGTTTTTTTTTTTTTTTAAGTATGATAAAAATAAGGTGAAAATGATAAGTGATTTCTTAACATCCTAGGGCATATTTGTCTGAGCCTGCATAGAGCATCATTCTTAATTATAAAATCACAGGTAAAGTCTCACTCAGAAGAAAAATACTGCCCACAGTTATCGTTATTAAGCTGATGGGAGGGAGAGACAAAGAGAAAGAAGGAGAGGAGAGGAGAGGAGAGAGAGAGAGAGAGAGAGAGACAGAGAGACAGAGAGACAGAGACAGAGAGACAGAGACAGAGAGAGACAGAGAGAGAGGGGGGAATCTATATGAATCTATATTTACAGATATGGGTCATAACCCAGAAAGCTCAATTTAATTATCTGAATGAAACTGCAAATTGACAAAGCAAGTTGCTCAGAGGACATGATCAGTGAAGGTAAACTAGCACTATCGTACCTATAAATACTAACTAATGTGAAGACGAGATGAGAAGAAGGTCCCATTTATATCAGGGCCATAGAACATAAGACAGCTATTAAAAAAAAAAAAACCTGATGTGCAAAATCTGAGATACATAAAAAAAAAGTTGGTAAATTTACTAAAGGTAGCAAAAGTTTCATAATTAGAAAGGAAACTTATTTTAGACCAGGGAGCCCTACATCACAAGTGTGTCAATAGCTCTAACCTGATTTCTACAATCAATGCAGTGGAAATATCAACATTTTTTAAAAAGCTAGATAAAAGCTAGGGAAATGGCTCAAATTTTAAAGCACTTCTCCCACAAACAAGAAGTGCATTCTCAGGATACTCAGAGTGCACATGTGTGTAATCTCAGAGCTCCTGCAGAGAAGTTAAGAGATGGATATCTATTTGTCATTGACTTTAACATACAGATGAACCTAGAGCTTTTGACAAAGCAGAGCCAAGAGATAAAAGATGGCCTGGAAGGTCCCAGGTCATCTAGCCTGACTTATGTTCAAGATTCTTTCTTGAACAAGGTGAAAATTGAGGAACCATTCCTGGGGTTCTCCTCTAACCTTCATTGCATAACTTACACACACACACACACACACACACACACACACACACATACACACACACACACTAGCACATGCACATCTGGACCAATTTATTAAAGTTAGGCAGGATTTAAAAGATTTCTTTTAAAAAAGACTTATTTTAGAATGGCACACGTGGTATGTGCTCACTTATAAGTGATATTAGCCATAAAGTACAGGATAATCATGCTACCATCCATAAACCCAAAGAAGCTAAGGAGGGCCCAAAGGAGGATGCTTGAATCCCACTCAGAAAGGAAAATAAAATAGACATCAGAAGTGGATGGTGAGAGGACAATGAGGATAACACAAATGGGAATCAAGTGTGGGAAGAACGGGGTGGGCGGTGGAAATGAGAGAAAGAAGGGAAATCAGTGGGTTGGGGGACACCTCTGGGACAAGGCACAGAGCTGGGATCTGAGAAACTTCTGGGAGAATATGGGGTGACCCTGAGACTCCTAGCAGAGGAGGATATGGAGCCTGAAGTGGCCACCTCCTGTAGCCAGGGAGCACTTCCAGTGGAGGGAGGGGACACCAGACCACTCACAAAGTCTTGGACCCAAAATTTGCCCTGCCTACAAGAAATTCAGGGATAAAGATGGAGCAAAGACTGAGGGAAGAGGTAACCAATGACTGGCCCAATTTGAGACCCACCCCATGGGAGAGAGCCAACCCCTGACACAATTAATCATACTTCACTATCCTTGCATCAGGAGCACAACTGTCATCTGAGAGGCTTCATCCAAAAGCCAATGGAAAGAGATGCAGGGACCCAAAACAAAACATTAGGTGGAACTCAGGGAGTCTTGTGGAAGAGTCCAGGAAAGGATTGAGAGAACCAAAGTTGTCAGGGACACCACACAAAGACCTCCATAGTTAACTGACCTGGGCCTGTGGGGGCTCACAGAAACTGAACCAACAACTGAAGCGCAGGCAGGGCTGGACCTAGGTCCCACAAACATACGTAGCAGATATTCAGCTGGGTCTTCATGTGGATCCTCCAACATTTGGAGTGAGAGCTGTCTCTCGTCCCCTGCCTTTGAATCCCTTTCCCCAAGCTGGGATGCCTTGTCTGGCCTCCGTGGGAGAGCATGTGCTTAGTTCTGATGAGACCTGATCTGGTGGGGGGGGGATTGGTACAGTGGGGATCCCCCGTCTCTGAGAAGAAGGGGAAGGGTGCATGGAAAAGGGGGTGGGAGGGTGGGACTGGGTGGAAAGAAGGGAGGGAGGCTATGACCGGGATGTAAAATGAAGAAATAACTTAATTAATGGAAAAATACTTAGTTTATGCACATGAATCTTTACTTTCATGAATGTACGTGTGCCATTTGGTGCCTTTAGAGTTCAGAACATGCATAGCATTGGATCTTCTGGAACTAGAGTTACAGATGGTTGGGAGCCACCATGTGGGTGCTGGGAACTTTCTACAAGTGCATCCAGTGCTCTTAACCACTGAGCCAATTCTCCGTAGAGTCCTGAAAAGATGATTTAAAGAGCAAGATATGAATTAATATATTTAACAAAATTCGGAAGCAAAGAACAAAGTAAGAGAACTAGAGTATTTAATTTCAAAATCTTAATAATGAAAAGACTATGGCCCTGTTTATGCATGACATTCCTAGAAAAAATATACAGTGTTCAGAAAGAAAATGAAATAGATATGTCAATAGCACTACCTCAAATGAGAGGGGGAAGATAAGTTATTAAATACAATTGATTAGATTGAGCAGATCCTGTCCCCAGGCCTCAAACCAGGATGAATTCCAAAGGGATCTAAGCTTAGGCATAAGATATAAAACCACAAAAACACTAAGAGAAAATATGGAATGATTCCATTACAATCTTGGATGGGGAAAAAAGATTTCTAAATATAACTACATATTTAAAAAAATAAGATTGTTAGGCTTGAGTACATGAAACTCAAAGAAAAACTTGATCATGAGGAGATACTAGTTAACAAAGGAAAACATAAATGTTAAATTCAATTTAAGTCCTTACAAGTATCTAGAAAAGAGGCTTATTTTCAAGAAGAGGAATAAGAAGATGAAGACAAAGATGACGAGGAAGTGGAAGACGAAGAGGAGGAACAACAATAAGAACAAGGAGCAGCAACAGCAGCACCCTTAAATTTTTATAAATCTAAACATGAAAATAAGCAAAGAATATGTAAAACAGTCTTCAAGGATTCTAGAATACATGGAGTGTAAACTCCACATATTCAAAGTACAGACACAGACAGTAGTTCATGAAGGAGGGAAGGACACTTTTTTTAGTGTAGTCACCGACAACGTGTGCATACTCCTTCAAACAATCTTTCTCTAACATTGCAATAAATAACCTCAAGGAAACTCCTTTAGTCATGTTGACAGTAGAAGGGGAGGGCTGCTGGGAAGAGCCAGGAGATCACCAACACCGGGAAAGGATCGAGAGGGGCCAGGGAGCGAATATGATTGAGTTACATGCATGAAAATGCCGTAATGAAACCCAGTATTATATATAGTTAGTACATGCCAATAAAAGCATTAAAGCCGTGTGCTGATACCGCCAGAATCTCAGACTGTGTTTTTATCTGATGGTGACTCTTTTATATCACTTTTATATATCTCTGGTGGACATATTAATTGTTGTCATTCCCAAGGAAGGCAATTTGGTAAGATGTATTAAAATTACAAATGCCTACAGCCTTTGCCCCAGCTCTTCTATTTCTAGAAAAGCATCCTGGAGTGATATTAGGGCACATGCAAAATGATACCTAAGAATCTCTATCATAGCATTGCTAGCCACAGTAAAATATTGGAAGCAATCCAGTTCTTCCATAGAAGGAGGCTGAGTTTTCATTCTGCTTACTTTTATAGCCTCACGGTGGAAACTAAGACATGAACCCTTTTTCTGAACCGAGCACAGAACAATCACACCATATATATGTATACTCCAGTCCTTCTTCTGCCAGACCACACTCTGGACCAGCCAAGGCTGGAACACTCCTAACTCTAAGAAGGCCTTAGAAAGCTTTGGGACATCAGTACAACCCTGGGATGCACAGAAGAGGAAGCAATGCAAAATCACAGTAGCCCTGTTAGTCACTGAAGCAGAACTCTTCTCAGCTGTGTAACCCCAGAGAAAGGATGCTGGTACTGTGTGCACTTTCCCTAGATACAGGAGGCACCATGAATAGTTGTTGCATCATCTACACCTGTTGTAATTGGGACAAGATATTGCTGGTTTACCCTTATCTATTTTAACAAACATATCCCTTCTGCTAAAACTACATAATCTGGATGATAATATTGCTGAGATATCAATGTTTATGGGCACTCTATGAGACTATAAACAGTGATAATGCCCTTCCGATGGCAGCTAGTACCCTCAGATGAAATAGAAGATGCAGCATTCTAAATGAGGGTTATAAAAACAAATTATGAAATGATCAAAAAGGCTAACGTTGGATGGTCTCTGTTTCTATATTCACCTCAGCTTTCTTTGAGAGTACACAATTTTAGTACATTTGTTGTTGTTGTTGAGAGTCTTTTGAGCTTGAGTCTTTGTTCAGCACAAACTTTTCAAAGGCCATTCACAGAAAAAAGAGGAAATCTTGCTGGACAGTAGATAGGAAGAACAGTGCAGAATGGTACTGGTTTCAAATCCTTTTTGTGTGAGAAGGCTCACATTAAGTGGGTCGATTTGTGTTAGTTGCATCACTTGAAGCACTGAAGATACACTTTGGTGAATCCTGTGTTTGGAGACCTTTGGGGACACACTATATTTATACTCTGTTAAACTAGGTCAACTCCTTTGTTGGGACAATCCCAGTGGGAGCTCTACATTTCACCTAAAGATAGCAAGAAAACCGTGGGCACTTTATTGGCTTGTCTAACCCGACTCATTCCGAAGAAATCCAATCTTGTACTGTTCTCTGTCCAAAGAAATGATCTCTGATTTATTTATGTAAAAATACTTCTTTAGTGCCCAGTGCAAAGTTTTCATTGTGCTAGGTGTTGTGGAAATATTAATCCCTGCTGTCAGGAACAGAAAAAGTAAGAGGAGCATCTGCGATGCAAGCCAGGACCAAACAGAAAGATGGTGGCTGTGGTGCTCTGAGATGCTATCACTTGAGCCAGAAGAAGGCTTCCTATAGGCAGACAGAATCTGAGACTCATAATAGAGCAAACCCCGAGCACCAGCTAGAACATTTTTAGTTTTCAATGATAACAATGTTCTTTCTGGAAAAATTAAGACATAGCTCAGATATAGTTTTTTCATGATTAGAACAAGTACACAACTCATAGACAGTTCTCTAGCGTTATAGCATTAGGTATGAAGTTCTTCCCTTTGAGGATAGCCTTAAATTCAACTAGACATCTGGTGGTTATTCCCAAGATAAAGGTATCACTGTTGTACCATAGTGGACATCTTGTTATGTTGGTCTTTGCTGTTCTTAAAATTCCCAGCCAGGTAGAGATATTGATTGTTTTCCTACTTTGGTAGCTTATATAGCACCTTTGGCTAGTATATCAGCTAGTCTTCAGGGCAGAGACTTCCAGGTCAATTCCAAGGGCACATCTACTAGTCCTGTGCCGAAGGGTGTGGTGTCTTCAGTAATAGGTCCTTACGTTCAAGTTCTGGAGACAAGAGCATCATAAATACCCTGTATTATTTTGGAAGTCTCTTGTATTTTCTTGATCAAAAACTCAAACGGACGTTTTCCATGCCTGGCACTGGGGTTTTTATTAGATAGTTTCTATCTATTAAAAGTTCATGGCTCTTGGAAGGATTGTTATTAACCCAAATAGCATACTGTCATTTAAACTCTGTGTATATGTATGTGTATACACTAATAGATATTGTATATGTATTATTAAGTAAACATAAAATGTTCCCTACAACTTTTATAAACTCATGGCTGGTGACATCACAGACCTTAGAGGAGAATGTGCTATTGTCACCTTCCTAAACCAGTATAATATTTAATGTATTATAAACATTTCTTATGCCTATATATAAGTCTCACTTCTGATCAAAGAAGCTTCTTTTTGAAGGAGGTGGAATTACATAAAAACCAAACTGATCAAAATGTCTATGGCAACAGATTGTGGAGTGCTCAACTCCAGTCAACACATCCACCACACAGCCCTTACACCAGTGGCTCATGGGACATTGTGGAACACAGGGGCAGGAAGGTTGCTGAGGGCTAGGGTGTCTGCTGCAAGATAGTGTCTCCTAGATGTGATAGGGAAGCTGCACACACAAAATTTCAGCGAAATGGGCACTTGGAAAAAAGACAAGCACAATGGCGACATCAGCTGGAATGCCAACATGAGTGGAGGAAAATTCACAAGGACTCACTCCAGATGAAGAGCTACAGGCAGTTAATGGCTGCTCAGAGAGGGAGGAAGGAGAATAAGAATCAGACTTCTTCAGGAACAAGCCCTCTGATGGTTATCTAATCCCAAGTAGTCACTCCTAGACACATATATGTATGGGTAACATGAAATGGACTCAGCTGATTGTGTGTGTGTGTGTGTGTGAGTGTGTGTAAAAGAATAGTAATTTAAAAGGAGGTCATGAGTTGGAAAAGGACTGGGGACAGAGGAGGAGTTGGGGGACAGAGTAGAGGAAATTATGTAAATGTAATATTCATGTATGAAAATTACTAAAAGGTTTTTTTTTTTCTTTGAAGTTCAGGAAACTAGATGCAATGGAATGTACTGTAACCAACACCCTCAGGGAGCTGAGACCAAAAGATCACTTGAGCTCAGGATATTGAGGTCAGCCTAGTAAACATAGTGAAGCCTCAATTCCTAAAGTAAGACAAATACAAATACATAAATAAACAAGTTATGATTTCTGTTGTTAAGTACTTTCTTTTTAACATAACTTGTATGGTTTTAAAATGTATTTTATAATGTTTAAAGAAAATGGAGCTAAAGATGAGAATAACATCAAAACTGCAGTAATAAACCAACATTTAAACAGAATATGCTGTATATGAAAGAAGTTAGAACTTGTGCTGGGGCAGCTAGTCTTGTTTACTTGGTAGATATAATGTTAGATTCTGGATTTGATTTCTAATTGGGATACTAACAATTTAGTATGCCTTAGAAGAACATAAAAACAATCTCTGAAAATCGGGGTTTGTGAAAATGGCAATTAGTGAATCATTCTTCTTTGGGAAGAGAAGGCTGGGACCCATGATAGGCACCTTTAGATACTTAGCATGAATCGGTGTGTTAGTCGGCTTTTCATTACTATGGTGAAAATCTTGAACAAACCACTTAAAGGACAGAAGAGTTATTTGGAGTTGTGGCTCATTAGGTGACATTGCTTCTGGGTCTATAGTTAGGCAGTGCCTTGTGGCCAAGGGCATGCAGGTTAAGAGGAAAGTTGCTCACTGTGCTATATGTGCCAAGGAAGGAATAGGGGAGCTAGGAACAAAATGGGCCCTTCTGTGCATATTCTCGGGACTTACTTCTTCTAGCCAGGCCTCACATCATACAGTTAGCTCTACCTCCTCCTAGTCCATTGAGGCATGAATCCACCAGCAGATTGATAGTTTATAGAGTGAAGTAACTATTGCTGCCCTGGGGACCAATCTCCAATGGATATTTTCAATCAAAATTCTGTTAATTAGTACTGTTTGTAATTATTCTAGACTAGAGACAGAGAAGTCTTTGGTAAAAGGGAAACAATTTTTATTTTATTACATGTAATAACTTGCTGATTATCCTATCTATACAAGAATTGTTTGTGATGTCTTCTGTGTTTGTGAGCAACCCATAAAACTGATGACAAGCATTTGATTAGAGTACCCCTCAAATTTAAGATCCATTGAATCACCTGGGTTCTTGTCAAATATTTTGGTTGTCAAGCATGCTTGATTATTGTGATGGTTAACATTGATTATCAATTTGATCATACCAAGAGACACATAGGAGACAACCCTGTAGGCATATCTGTGACTATAGTCACTGTGAGTGACTGTGAAGGAATTTCTCCACTATGTGAATTAAGATGGGAAGATCTGCCATCCATGTGGGCAGCATCGTTCCCTAGGCTAGGTTCCTGAACTGTAAAAATATAGAAAGTGAGTTCTGCACTAGCATCTACCACTTTCTCCTTATTGATTTTGACTTCAATGTAATTATTTGTCTCAAGCTTCTGCTGCTATGACATCCTTGCTATGGGGACTGTAATCTTGAACTGGAAGCTAAAGTAAATCTTTTCTTCCTTAATTTTCTATTTTTTGGGGGTATTTTCCACCACAGCAATAAGGTAAGTACATAATGCAAGTATCAAGAAAAGAATGTGTTTTGTTTCATCGAATAGAAATTTAGGTTAACAGAAATTTTAATCCACTTCTATCTTGAAAATCTTTTTATTCTATTATTCTTATATTCATTTAAGTCCCAGTGAAAGCTATTTTCTATATGCTCTGGGATAATTGAAAATCACAGCACCTGGGATACTGTGGCAAATTTTGGAAACAGGAGAATACTTAGCACATTTGGAGTGTATTAACTTGATTAAAGAAATGTCTCTGGACAAGGAAAAACTGTAACAATAGTCTTAGAAGCAGATGGAATTTCTATTGTAAACATCAAGTTGAGACCTTCAGGCAGCCTTCTATGGAAATGAGCACGGTTGGCAACAGATCAGACTTGCCGTTGTCTGAACTAACATGCCTTCGGATAATGGTTTGACCATACAGATGTTTATTTTTCTATGTAAATATAAATAGTACCTAATTGGACAGTCCAGGCTTAGTGTGTGTAACAGATCAGTGTAATTTTGGGGATATATTCTTCTATCTTCCAGTTTTATCATCCTCAGAATTTCCACCCTCAAGTTTATCTCTGATTGAATGCTTTTATGGTGGCTTTCACACATTGCAGGGTTGGGTAGGAGGAAGACAAACAAAACCTTGTTACTTTTGAACAAACTATTTACATGGCAATTGCCTCTCATTGGTCAGAGCTTGATCACAAAATTGAATGTAGCCGGAAAGGAACCTGGGTAAGGAGGTATTCTTAGCTAAATAGATGTCCACGCTTGTTTTTTTAGTCAAGAATCAGCTCATGAATGAACTCTGAGCAATCATCTGTCTCTACCACTAGTAATTAGTCAAAGAGTTCTGAATTGGAAGGAACTATGCACCCAAGACTAGTTTTGAAATATGATTGTGAAATGAATACAAGGAACAAAATTGAATGCTGGAAGACTCTGTAATCAAGATGAATGGTTTCTCAACATTAAGGAACTGTGAGGATGTTGGACTAGGTAAGCATAATAATCGATTAAATGAAAGGTTTCAGGATGGTCAGGATTATGATCGACAGAATCTGGACAGACAGGGAGGCAGAGCATCCTAGCATAGCCATGTTATGGACTAGCTAGTTCTGAAGACTCACTATGTTTCAGATGTTTGTTTGTTTTGATGGCTGGATTTTCAGAAGATTTGGAAGTATTTAAACATTTCATGGTTAGGGCTGTAGTGTTTGGAGGTGGGGCTCATTGACTTTTTCCATACTGACACTTGGAGGTTTGTCAGTCACCCCATACCTTGTGCTTCCAAAACCAACATCACCACCACCATCTACCTCCACCCTAGTTTATCTATTGAACTTCATAAGACATTGGTCTATTTTACTATTAATCTGAACAAAACTCTAAAGCACAAGCACATTCTCTGCTGAGATGGGTTGGATAGTACCCTGAAGCTAGATATGAATTATTTGTTATTATCTAGTCTTCAAAAACATTCTCCTCTAAATTTTGAATCATTTCCTGTTTGGATACCTTCAAGTTCAATTTAGCTATATGCTCAAAGGATGCTATAACCCAGACACCAATAAGACTCTATTTAACCAGCTTCCACAGCACTCTTTTCAAAGATAGACTCCATTTCTCAATACTGATCCTAAGTGCATTTATTAATCAAATTGCAGACAAAGTTTCTTACCTTCTCTCTGGACTAAGAATCCAATTTTTCCTTGACAACATACTTCCAATGTCAGGGGTTAAGCTTTTATTAACCCTTTCTAAATCCACCCTCAAGTGGTTAATGAAATATTCCTAGAGTACAACTTTGACCTCCACCTGAGCTTCACTGTCTTTAATTGGAGTTTTCCCTCTATTCCTTCATTCCTTTAGCCTCCAATCAGAAGCCTTTGAGCTCTTGGGATATATTAATTACATGTATTTTTACCATGTCTTGGATTTCCTCTCTGTTCATGTCATCTCTCTCCTGTTCTCTACCACAAACAGCTCAGGGACCCAACTCTTTGGGAGTTTGCTATTCCCAAGCAGTGCAGAGAGGACAACCTATCTGAGTGCATGGGGAAATTCCTATGATATCACTTGATGAGGGAAAGGTTCCCTTTCCATATTCATAATGTTGCCAAGAGTCAAGGACATCCTTCAGACACCTGAGTAAATTCTAGAGAAGTTTCCATGGAGGGTACTGGCTTTTGGAGGATGGACTAAAATCTACTGCTAAATTTTTAAATAAAAACGATCATAAAATTGTAATGCAAGTATGAGGGTTTTTTTCATGATGCTGTACAGACAGAGTTTTGCATCCAGCAGAACACCACATACTTTCACTCCTTTATCATGAGCATAGTGAATGCTGTGTTCAATGCACAGAGAACAGGATGCTGAGAGATCTTAAGGGTTGTTCAATAACCATGCAGCTAACTGTACAAAGGTAAGTACCTCTTCTGCTTTATTTTCTTCTCCTGCTAGTATGATCACCAACTCATGTTCACTTACCCAATAAGTGGTGTAACATAAAACCTACAGCTAGCAAAGATGCTGGGCCCATGGAATTAGACTGCATGTCTGAATCCATTCTCCCCTTTCTCCCAACCATACAAACAGCACTCCTTTCTTTCATCACACTGGTAGATTATGCTAAGACTGCCAAACTCCCTCCCTAGCATAAAAGGTGGCTAGTGTTCATGACATTCTTCTCTCCGGATTGTTCCTTCTTACTTTGTCTATCTGCTCTTAAGCCCATTTGCTCCATCTGTGCTTTAAGACTGTACTTCTCACTTCTGCTGTTCATCATGTAACATCACGTCATACCCTTGAACTAAACTAGTGAAATAATGAGGCTAAAGGGCAGGCTGAAAATGGTACTGTTGATGATCTTGAGTGCTTTGATTTGTAAATGCTTGGCCCAGGGATTGACACTATTAGAGGGTGTGGCCCTGTTAGAGTAGGTATGGCCTTGTTGGAGTAGATATGTCGC
>JADRCD010220419.1:0-10204 GCA_019843815.1 Montemys delectorum
CGGCAATATAATGGTAATAGGCAGGGGTTGTGGGGTGGGTGAGTAGACTTGAGAATGGAGTTTTAGTAACACGACGAGTGCCCGTATAAGGGGTTAAAAGTACAGTTCTTCACTTCTACTACATGGAACACAGCTAGGAGCTACCTTCTTTATTTGCACCAAAAAGCAGCCTTTACCAGGCACCAAATCTGCCAGCACCTTCAACTTGGCTGCGTCAGCCTCCAAAACAGTAAGAAATGAATTTCTGTTGTTTCCAAGTCACTCCTTTTATGGTATTGTGTTACAGCAGTCTGAACAGAATAGGGCAGTGGTAATTACAAGGAGGCTCATTGCACCAAGAGAGGAGAGACACTGATCTCTAAAAACAAAAACAAGAGAAGAAGAAAAACAAAGGCAGGCAGAGAACAATTGCAGGAGGGGCCGGAGGTGGTGGCCTGACTGGAAATGGCCAGTCCATCAGTGAGCAACAAGTTTATACAGAGCACTCTGCAGGGGAAGGGAGGGAGAAGCAAAGAGGGAGAGGGGGGAGGGGGATTTTATTCCCCAAATAGGACAACTGTGAATGTTCAGAGATGAGTACAGCAGTATATGCTCTGTGTAATATCAAGTTGTCTGTGAACATCTCTGCAAATCCTAAACCAAGAACGGCAAGACAGAGAGGGATCTGGCAGCACACCCTCCCGGATTAGAGTGTCTCCCTGGAACTCAGTGTGACTAGCATACAGCACCACAACTCCGCCTCATCCTTATCTTTACCGGCTCTGCTCAAGGCGGTTGTCCCTGACACAATGGAAAGGTTTTATGAGAAAACACGGTCTGAGCATCAGAGATTTTTCAGAAAAACGCATACCATGAAGGCATGTTTGAGAGCCAGACAAGAATAATTCTGGGATTTCCTCACGGCTTGCTTCCCATCATAGCCTATCCCCTACATGTCTTTCAAATGATGAAAGCACACGCAGGCTTTTCTAAGGTTTGCAATTCTGTTCTGGCTAGTATCAAAGACGGGAGTTCTCTTAGTTTAAGCAACAGCAGGCTGGCATTAAGGATGGTTTTCCTTTCTGCAGGGTCAGTAGTGCTGGAACTGTTGAAAGAATTCGAACAGCCCTCAGCACACATGGTAGAGGCTTTCTAAACTCAAAAAATTCTCCCCGTGCATGGTCCTATCTACTCTGTGTTTTTGCCTTGTGGAATACTCTTAGGAGAGCAAAAATGATATTTACTATGGAAGGCTATTGTACTTAATCATACTTTTCATTTTGGTTATATAAAAGCACGATCAGATGGGGTTAGACATGACCTGTGCTTATTTGTCAAAGTAGGATTTGCTTTAAAATCCAACACTGTATGTTGCTCATGGCAAAGAAATGCTGATAGCACAATTTATTTTAAATTCCACTTTAAAAGTTCATTGCCAGGAGTTCCTGTGCTGGAGCACTTTCTTCTATCATTGAGTTTACTCTCTGTCTCTCACCAAAACTTCCTCAGAATGCCTCTGCACTACCCACTGACACAAACCCCACCACAGCACCAAATGCTGAGTAACTTATTGCCTGGCTGCGTAGAACTCATTCTACAGACTTGTGATTCTGCCAACCAGAGCATGTGCGGGACAGACTGTCTGTCACCTGTAGTGCCAACCCCGAGTCCCCTGCTAGGTTCTCCCTCAAGTCCTGGGACATATATACAAGCAAGCCCACAGGCAGGGCCACTTCTTCCAAGGCATCGATCCTAAAGTCTTGGCTACCTGCTAAACTACAGCAAAGACTTCAGTGCTTCCAAGTGTTGACTTCCTACATCAGGAAATCTGTTCTAGAGACGCTTTTACTGGGTGCCCCAACTCTGCCTTGAGCATTCTTGTGCCAGGATACAAGCTCAGCTGTGATCTACACAATGGTGGCCATCTTCTCTCTACTCAACCTTCAGCTAGAAAGACCCTTCCCAAGCTGTACCAATGCCATCTACTTTGCTCCAACATCCTCTGGTGTTTTGGAAGCAAAGTCATCCTGGGTATGTTTTTGTCTGTTTATCATCATGCATTCCACACTTCCTCTCTGCCCACCCACGGGCCTTGCCCAGCTTCCACATTCTTGTGAACTGCGGAGAAAATAGATTCCCTGGGACAACAGAAATACTCCCTTCCAATTTCTAGGTGAGACTACTGGGATTAGCATCCGCTTTCCTAAGACAAATATTCTCCCAGGTTCCCCACTGAAAGCAAAGAAGATATCCCTAACGTGCCTTGGTAGCATGAGTGCCACAAGTTCCAAGCCAGACCTCTACCACAACCCTCCCAATTATAGGTGCCAAATGCACTAAGGCTAGGGAATCGTTGAAGCCTGGCTGGAGGAAGCCAGGAAGGCTAAGCTCACTGACTGGAGAGTCTTTACTTGGCATCCGTCAACTTATTCTTTACAGACTCAAAGATGATCATACACTGAGTCAGCTGAAATGAAACTGGTCATTTAATGGGTCCTGATTTCTAACAGCTTGTAACCCGCCCTTTAAGATGAGCAAACACTGTAGTTTCCAGCACACACTTTAGTTTGGAATTCTGGCAGAAGGCAACAGGCTGATGACATGCAGTTGGCTGCTAGTTTTCCTGCTGGAGTTGGTGATGGCGGAATGAAATGATCGTGTGCAAGGGTGTGTGTGTGTGTGTGTGTGTGTGTGTGTGTGTGTGTGTATACGTGCATGTGCGTGTGAACAGGCAGCACTCCTAAACCCCACCAGACTGCAACCCTGAAGCATCCCGACAGGGAAAAGCAGACTAACTCACCCACCTCAAGCATCTGCAGAGGTTCCTGTGACCCCACAGAGTCTGGGGGATATGTGTAGAATCCTACAAAAAAATCATTCCCCACCCCAAGAAAATGAGCAGTGAGTGAGTTCTAGGAACTGACTGCAGCAGTAATGAGTACTCGCCTCAGAGACCATAACAAGTGAACCCCTGGGCCAAGGTGTCAACTCTACAGTTTGCACACCTTCCAGTATGGACAACACAGTCCCTTATTCAACAGCCCAATAAAAGTTACTGCAAGATACTTTTAAATTAATATCCAATCACATTAATGTAATACTGACAACAGCCCCATGGATTGATATGTGCACCATTAGACACAAAAAGTCACTATTACAAATAGCCACAGAAGGGGGAAGTGTACCAGGACCCAGGTGAAAATAAAGGACCATTGTAACAGCCAGTCCAACAGAAGTGAGGTGTGTACCAGCTAATGTTCAGTAATAATGACATAAATATATGCATATGGATATATGTGTGTATGTGTGTACACATGCATGGGATTGTATGCTCATGTGTACTTGTGTGGACATGTATATGTATATACATGTATGATGTGTGTATAAGTGTATGTGGATAAATATTGGTACACATGTATATTTGTTAATATGTGTACTTGTGTGTAAATGTGTACCTGTTTGTATACATGTACACATGAACATGTGTGTACCTATGTGCACACATATAGGTATATATGCATGTGTGTCTGTGTGGATACATGTGTGTATGTATATATATTTTATATATATGTGTGTATAGATATGTGTGTATGTGCATATGTGTACCTATGTATATGGGTAAATACATACATGTATATGGGTATGTACATTTATGCATGTGTATTTTGTACCTATGTATATATGTATCTATGTGTGTACCTGTGTGAATATGTGCACATATGCATATATGTATGCATCTGTGTGTACATGGGTATATGTATGTATCTTTGTGTATATATGTAAATGTGTATTTATGTGTATATGCATATATGTGTATGTGGATATATGCATATGGGTATGTATATGTGCTAGTGTATATATGTGCATGTGTATATATGTGTATACGAGTATATTTATGTATACACGTATATGTATGTATGTATGCATGTATGTATGTATGTGCAATGTATATGTGTATGTATCTGTGTGATGAAAGTAGAAAGGGGATCATGAGAGGAGAGAGAGTATAATGAATAAGGGTGACTGGAAAGCAGAAGAGGGACAGAGAAGACTGGTTCAAGAGAACAAATAAGAAGCAAGTACAATGAGGTATGTATGGAAATGCCACCATGGAACCCATTACTTTTTTTTTTTTTTTTTTTTTTTTTGGTTTTTCGAGACAGGGTTTCTCTGTGTAGCCCTGGATGTCCTGGTACTCACTCTGTAGACCAGGTTGGCCTCGAACTCAGAAATCTGCCTGCCTCTGCTTCCCAAGTGCTGGGATTAAAGGCGTGTGCCACCACTGCCCGGCATAGGAACCCATTACTTTTTATGCTAACTTCAAAACACTCATAGACAATGCAGGAAAATAAATCCTTTGTGGAATGTCTATGAGTGTCTTGAAAACAATGCAAATGATAGAGAGGCTCAAAAGAGCCCTGCACACTGTGAAATGTCAGGAAGTCAAACCCAGGATTTATTTAGGTAATGGAAAAGATGAGACATGTCCCTCTCTCAGATGCCAAGCAGACAGACCGCTTTAGTGATGCATAACAGGTGCTTGAAGGCAGAATAAGAGGACTGGCCGTGAATGTGGAGGAGCCCGAGTTTAGACCTCACCATGACAACTCTGTGCCTCTAATCAAGTTCTTTAAGTTGTGTGCTTCAGCAGCTAAGCAAAGCTAGCTTCCTTAACCACATCAGCTAACGGGATCATGGAACAATCACTCTGCCTGGGGAAATATGGTTTGCTAAAGCAAATGCATCTCTGAAAGGCGCTGCTGTTTCTTCAGTGGCTGGCAGATGAAGAGAGCCTCTTTCTCGGGAAGGCCTCAGAATGGATACATTATTCTGAGGTGATGCAGGACACTCTGTGATGCCACAGGACAGCTGTCACCAAGTGCAGCACTGAAAACCTGGGTGACAACAGCCAGTCAAACAGCCTGCAGGACTTGATGTAAGGAAAGCTATATCAAGTAAACAGAAATACTAGAGCTACAAAAACCTCTATCAACAGCCCAGTGACGTCTCCAAAATTCCATACACCATGCCCATTGCTATTGTATTTTGAATCTTCAGTGAGCAAGGCCAATTATGGCTTAATGAATTCTTGGGCTTCTGGGATCAAGGTCTTAATTTAGAGGGAGAAACACTCTTAACATACATTTTTATCTGGGCCAAAAGATTTTTCACAACTTGTTAAACTGGAGTATTCAGCTTTATTGAAAATGTACATTCTTGTCCTAAGGTGAGGTGTAAAAATAAACTTAGTGGCTTATCTTCATATATGTCCTGGCAATAGAGCAGTCAAGGGGAGCTACAGTCTGGGCCCAAATAAAACATCACCCTGTGCACTGGCTGGTTTTGTGTGTCAACTTGACACAGGCTGCAGTTATCACAGAGAAGGGAGCTTCAGTTGGGGAAGAGCCTCCATGAGATCCAGCTGTGGGGCATTTTCTCAATTAGTGATCAAGGGGGTAGGGCCCCTTGTGGGTGGTGCCATCCCTGGGCTGGAAGTCTTGGGTTCTATAAGAGAGCAGGCTGAGCAAGCCAGGAGGAGCAAGCCAGTAAGGAATATCCCTCCATGGCCTCTGCATCAGCTCCTGCTTCCTGACCTGCTTGAGTTCCAGTCCTGGCTTCCTCTGGTGATCAACAGCCATGTGGAAGTAAGCTGAATAAACCCTTTCCTCCCCAACTTGCTTCCTGGTCATGATGTTTGTGCAGGAATAGAAACCCTGACTAAGACACCCTGTATCCCACACAGCACATAAAAAACAAACAAACAAACAAAAACCTGGTGAGAGCATTCAAAAGCTTTATGAGTGAGTATAAGATGCAATCTTGCAGGAACTGGAAAATACATCGATGGCTTGGTATGTTATCATTATATCTGGCTTAACTTTGCTCTCTTCTATACCCTTCATTTCCAAGATAGAGGGAGCAATATTAAGTGAGAAAGATATACAGCTAGTGTAGGAAAGACTTCGAATGGTCAAGAAATTCATTTCCCATTAGAGTCAGAAATCAGGAAAAGAATACACTGATAGATCCCAGTTGTAGGGTGGGAGATTCACCCCATACTCTGCCTATGTACACACCTTCCATTAGATCTCATAGTGTGCCTTACTAGAAACTGAATTCAATAGGTCATGGGACACATGCATGCTCATGTGTACGTGCATGCGTGCGTGTGTGTGTGTGTGTGTGTGTGTGTGTGTGTGTGTGTGTGTACATGTGTGAGCAACTCTCTAGGTGAATCATCCTCCTTCAGAAAATGATGAAACCTGTTTCTTTTTCTTTTTCTTCTTTTTTTTTTACATCCTTATGAATACCTAGAGAGATGCTTTCCAGATGGCAAGTCATGGACTCTTAGTGAGATATGAGATCAGTTGGGTTGTGACTGCTGTATCATTTTAATACAATGATAACAAACAGAGGCCAGGCGGTGGTGGCTCATGCCTTTAATCCCAGCACTTGGGAGGCAGAGGCAGGTGGATTTCTGAGTTCGAGGCCAGCCTGGTCTACAGAGTGAGTTCCAGGACAGCCAAGGCTACACAGCGAAACCCTGTCTCGAAAAAACAAAAACAAAAACAAAAACAAAACAAAACAAAAAAAACAAAACAAAAAAAGAAAGACAACAAACAGAAACTATAGTATCAAGGAACAATGGACAGCAACTAACAGTAATGAATAAGATAAACACATCAGTTAGCTATAGAATAAATAAATATGTTTATGTAATATGCCTGCTATAGGTAAACTGGGTTTGGCCTAACACTGCTTATGTTACAATGTTAATTTTGGTCCCCAATACTGCTGACATGAGTGTCTACATGTAAGACATTGAGGGACACTGTCCTCAGTTAATTCTGATTAGTAAATAAACATGCCAGCAGCCAATGGTTGAGCAGGACAGAAGTGAGACTTTTAGTATTCCTGGGCTTGAGACAATAGGAGAGAAAGAAGGAGGCAGACTCAGAGAAAGGGGGATTGAGTTTAGGAGAAACTACAGAAGAAAAATCTTCCAAAATGTAGGTGGAAGGGGAAAGTATCCCTATGGGGTAGCACACAGAAGATAACAGGGCAAAAAAGATAAAACATAAAATTAGAAGGTGTTAAGCCAGAAGCACAGGAGAGCTAGCCATGGGGAGGATTAGAAGTGTCCAATCCTGAGCTATCACAATTAACTGGTGTGTGTGTGTGTGTGTGTGTGTGTGTGTGTGTGTGTGTGTATTTCATACTTGAATCCAGACAGCTGTATAGGAAGGTACAACATGCATGTGGCCTGCCAGGAGCTCAGAGTGGAACTAATTCGCAGCTAAAGATGGCGCCCAACATGGGGCAAGAACTCACTTTTAAAAATTATTTAGAGATTCTCAGATAAAATACACACACTATGATGTTAGATTATGATTTGGGGAGACTTGGCTTCTTAATAGGCTATAAAATTTACCTGAGTCATGACAGTTTGAAATAATACAAAGAGCTTGAGCTTAGAGACACTGGGAGCCCCTGCTGAACAAACAGTCTGGTTGCTCAGAGAAAGACAGAGACAGACAGACAATAGAAGCTGCCTGCCTCCCATGAACAAATAAAGAATATATATATATATAGTATATATGTATATACATATATATGTTACATATATATACATATATGTATATATGTGTGTGTGTTTGTACATATGTATAATATATATATATATATATAATTTGATTTAATGTCTTAAAGGTTAGAAGGAAGTATAATGGTAGATTGTAGAGGGCTTTATCTAATTGACAAATATGATGGACTAAATGCTAACTGTATATTATACTTTATAATTTATATGATTAATATGGTTATGCTCAATTTATGTCTGAGAGAAGAGTTTTCCTTTTTTTAATTTGGACAGAAATTTGGATGAGATGTTGGGAATTGGTCCTAATGCTTTGTCTTAACTTAGCCCCCCAAATCAGGTATCTGCATGTCCAAAAGCTGAAGCATGTGGCCAATTGGGTTTTGATTGATTAATAAAAAGCTAACAGCCAATGGCTGGGTAGGATGAAAGAGGTGTGACTGCTAGGTTCCGGGGGAAGGAAGGAGGAAGAGGAGGTCTTACACGAGAAGGACTAGGACTGGCCATGCCAGGCAGGAACAGGAGGAAGAGACAACCTAAAGATAAAACGTAGATTTGGAGGGTGTTAATTCAGGTATACTGGAGAGAAGTGTTTGCTAGCTGTGGGAAACTTTAAGGCGTCCAGCCATTGAGCTAATCAAGACCTATCAGAATTAACTGGCATGTGTGTGTCTCTCTCACTCTTGAATCCAGAGAGCTCCTGGGTGGGCGCAGGGACTCTTAACTAATTCCCACAACAGTAGGTAATATAAAACATGAAGAGATTTTACAAAGAAAAAGTCTCGGTGCACCTTAACTAGTGAGTGCACATGCACATGCTTGTGCACACATGTACACTCTATGCCAATGAATCATAGCCTCAATAAAAAAGGCAAGCACCCAAGTCCCTTTAGAGCAAAACCCTCCTGCAGTCATCCAAGGGTTGCAATCCCTCCTGCAGTCATCCAAGGGTTGCGACCATCCCCATGCCCGCCGCCTCTGTCCAGTCATGCAGGGCTAGTGTCTGGCAAGGTCTGAGACCCAGAGAAGGAGTCCAAAGGCCAAAGTGTTTACCCCATAGGGTGGGGAGATGGCAGGATGCAACATTAACAATTAGAAATTCCATCAAGGTCTTTCATAAGGAGCCTGAACTATCTCAATATCCTACACACTAAAGTTTGACAACTACAGCTAATGCTCTTAAACTTTAATGTGCACGGTTTATACTTTTTTGCCTTTTGAAAGCTAATTGTGAGGCTCTGGTCTAAAGAAAGAAGATGACATGGTGTGGGGGACACTATTGTCTCCTTTCCTGTCTGACTGAATTATTTTTAAAAAATTAATTTTATTTTATGCGAATGTACATTTTGTCTCTATTTATGTCTGTGTGTCACATATGTGCAGTGCCTGGGAAGGCCAGAAAAGGACATTGGATCTCCTGAATCTAGACTTACAGATTGTTGTGAGCCATCATGTGGGTGCTGGGAATCAGACCTATGTCCTCTAGAAGAACAGCCAGTGCTCTTAACGCCTGAGTCAGCTCTCTAGCTCTCTTTCTGAGGGATTTCTACATTATAAGACATTTGTTTTACAAGTACCAGAGAGCATTTCTGAATTACAATAGTACCCACTGCCCTAGGAAACACACAAAAGAGACTTAGAATATTTACCAGGTCTATAAGATTTCTAAATTCATTACTAAGGCACAATAAAATGCCTATCTGATCTCTCTAGGGGCTCTATGGTGGAGCTCTTTGAAGTTTGAGATATTTCCATATGAAAAGAAAACACAGCACACACAACAGAGGGTGTAGATACTGGAGAAATGAAAAGTGAATTAAACCAAGATGAAAGTCTAGAGAAATGAAACTTGGGTAATTTCTCTCTCCTCAGTGGCTCCTTTATATATGGCAGAAGGTGGGCTCAGCCAGTATGTGGTTCAAAAGAGATGAGAGGAACTTAGATACAAAAAAAAAAAAAAAAAAAAAAAAAACCCACAATCAAGTGTAGGGAGGAATATCAAAGAGAGTGCAAACTAACACAGCTTTGTAGCCCCAACAGACACCCCAGGAGAGGCAGGACCCAGGCAGACCCCTGCAGATTTAACTGAAAAGACCTGTGATAGGAGTTCTGTTTGGTTTTTCGAGACAGGGTTTCTCTGTGTATCCCTGGCTGTCCTGGAACTCACTCTGTAGATCAGGCTGGCCTCGAACTCAGAGATCCACCTGCCTCTGCCTCCTGAGTACAGGGATTAAAGGCGTGCGCCACCACCGCTCTGCTCATGTTAGGGATTCATATACAGGGTTTAAAGACCAGGAGAAGAAGACTTAGAGAACTCACTAAAGGAAAGGTTAAAGAGTAAAACTGGGTGATTCTCATTGCTGATCAAATACTTATCCCCAACTCCCACAGCTGAAGGAAGGGTCCTGAAAATCCCATAAGTTTGAAGGCTTCTCCCTTGAACTACTCTTGGCTGGACCAACTCTGTCTATGAGGCACTGTCAATGCCTGCCCCTGTGGTTTTCTCTATACTGTGTGACTTTGGAATTCTGGTACTCCTAGATTGTTACCTCAACATCCTGAACCTGGACCCAGACTGAGCCTGCTTCCCTTCTCTTTCCACCCTGGACTATACCGCACAGCACAGCA
>JADRCD010220421.1:9548-25878 GCA_019843815.1 Montemys delectorum
GTATTTAGAAGTGGTGGTATTTGGCTTGGATGAGGCCATGGCCAGGCAGTGTTAATGGTAAGAAGGTGAAGGGATGCTCAGGTGTGCTTGCTCGCCCTGCTTCCCACCATGTGCCGTTCACACGCTGGGCCAGATGCCGGGGCCATGCTTTCAGGCTTCCTGGCCTTCAGAACCAGGACTGTTCTGGCACACATCGCTGTTATTGCTCCCTGACCTTTCTATTATGTGTGTACGTATGTTCACGTGCAGGTGGGTGCATGTGTGTGCTAGGCACACACATGTGCAGAGAGGTCAGAGGACACCTTGGATGGTTGTACCCCAGGAATGTCATCTACTGTTTGAGTTAGGGATTCTCACTGAACCTGGGGTTCACTAAACAGGATAGGCAGGTTGGCCACCAAGTCCCAAAGATCCTCTTGTCTCTATTTCTCCAGTGCTAGGATTACAGGTGTGCATTAGGCACCTGCATGTTTTAAAATGTGGATTCTGGGGGTTGACCTTCAGTCCTTATGCTTACACAGCACCCACTTGACTGACTGAACCATCTCTCCAGTCCTACGCTCCTGTTCTTTGTAAATCACCCATTTCTTAGGTATTCTGTTAGAGCAGTAGATGCCAAGGATGGGTGACCTGGTAGGTGGAGAACAAACTTCCTCATGGGAGCAGTGAGCAACTCTAGGAGGTGGCCTGGGGCAAATGTCTTCTGCCATGTCGTTGGCAAAGCCTAACTTACCAGCCTCACTTATCATCCACACTTGAGCTGGGCTATAAAATGTGCTTCTCAAAACCGTATGTTCCACCCCTTCCTAGGCTCCTGTGGCAGCTCTAACCTTCTCCAGCATCTTCCTTCTCATTGCTCTTCTGTACCCACTTCTGTGGCTCAGGATCAGCCCTCAAATCCCTATAGCGTCCAGACAGTTTCCCTGAATGTACCATTGGGTGGGAAGGGTAGGGCTCTGTGGTGAGGACCTGGGCCTACCATAGCTCCCTCTCTCCTATGAAAACAACCTCACAACTTTTCAGTGTTGCTTGCTGGAGATGCTCCTCAGTTATGACTGGACATAACCCAGACTCAACAAATGGCAGTCGGCGCATTTTATCCACCTAACTCACGGTACACCGCATATTAAAACACATTACACGTTAAAGTGTTAGTTATCTCCACATGTGTTTGTGGGACTGACTGGAAGCTGAGGCTCTTCCCAGAGCTACAGGTCTCATAGTGTGTCTATTGCTAGCACGGGAGGAGATCAAAACTCTAATTTCCAAGTCTGGGTGAGGGTGATGGCCAAAGCTGTAATTCTTGGCTTTGGGAGGATCAGGTAGGAGGATCTCCGGGACTTTAAGGCCAGTCTTGGCTACATAGTGAATTCCTGGCCAACCTGAACACATTACAAGATTACATCTCAAAACAAAACAAACCCATCAAACCCATGCATGGTTTCTACTAAACATACAATCATGTTCACATCGGCCTAATGTTGAAAATTTCAAGTCGAACCATTGTCAAGTCAAGACTGTTAAGCAACCCTTTAAAGATCTAGTCCAGGTAGAACAAAGCTATCCAGATCTCCACCTACTTATTTCTCCTGAAAAGCGTTCTGGCCCTCTGCAACATCTCCTCGTGGTCAACTCCACTGCTCAAGAAGGACCACGCCCACCTTGGCTGACCAGGCTACTTGATGCAGTGGTGAACATTCCTTTTTATTCATCCACCTGACAAGGACACATTGAATGTCCTTCACAGACTTCACAGGCCTTGGCTTTGGCCAAGAATGTTCTGGAGTAGGTCACTTATACTCTCTAACTGTCACTTCCTGAATCCCTTTGAAATGGGGATTAAGGCAACTCTCCGCTCCACCCACTCACTTGTACTTGCGAGAATCACAAACCCCTAGGCACTCTGGGAAATGCCTTTAGCTTCCTATCTTCCTTTGTTCGAGGTATGCTAGTCTCACATTTCTGAGAGGTAGTGGCTGGCCCCTTGGCAGTCCCGAGGGTGGACTGGGCTTCTGGTAAAAATATTGGTATTGATAGAATGCATTCATAGCACTATGTCTACCTCTTTTGATGAGGAATTTATAGACTCCAACAAGACCAGGCACAGTGAAATAACAACATAATGACATTGACAGTGACAAGCAGCCCTGACAGAGGTCCTATTGCATGCTTGACTCCTGGCTAAGAGCCTTTTGATCGCTGCTTTAAACCACCAGACATCACGCTTACAAAGGCACCTAGAAGAGCCTCAGGCAAATGGCGGGCATGTAGTAACATGTACACATTGCTGTTTGGTACCAAGCCTAGGGAAGTCTGGCTTTAATGTAAATCAATTCTTAGAATAACCCTGTGAGGAAAGTATTTGTCTTAGCTTCTTTTTTTTTTTTTTTTTTTTTTTTTTTTTTTTCCTGTTGCTGTGATCAAATACCCTGTACCCTGGCAAAGGAAACATAAGGGAGAAAGGGCAGCTCAAGATGCAGTGCATCATGGTGGGGCAGTGAAGGCCAAAGTTGACCACATCACATTCGCAGTCAGGAAGCACAGAGGGATTAATATGTGCTTGAGGCTGCTCACCACCTTCTTGCTACTTAGATACCAGCTAGGTTCCGGCTACGGAATGGCACCACTCATAGTGGACAGGTCTTTCTTCCTCGATTAACGTAGTCAAGCTAATCACCCACAGGTACGCCCAAAGGCCCATTTTCTAAGTGTTTCTACATCGTCAAGTTGACAGTTAACTCTGTCTGAGCACTCTTGTTCATTTTACATGGGAGGAAAGCAGAAACCACAGAGATCCAGTGCCTCTGCCAGGCCACACAGCTAGTGGAAAGGAGGCAGACTTGGGGGCCAGGCCCTACTGTCCATTTAACCCTATCTGGGGCGGGGCTCCCAAGCCTTCTCCTAGACACATAGGAAAAGAACGCTTACTATAACATTGCTGATAGTTCTCCATGGGTCTATTAGTGGGAAGGTCCCTGCTGAGGCCTTCAATGCCCCTTCTACCTGAACCCACCTGGCTCAGGAATACCTTGCTATCTTGGGATGCCCAGGCCTGGGCACTCATAGGCCCACCGGGTAAACTTCGAGACAACAAAGACTTACAGTACCTATCTTGGCCTTCCCTGCCCCCTACCCATTTTCTCCCCCAAAGAAAAATGAAAGAATCTGATAATTACTCCTATCTACCACCCAACTGTACTAATTACCAACCCTATTTCTTCACAGTGTGACAGACACCAGCTCTGGAAAACACATAGAGATAAATTAGCACTAATTGGTTTTCCTCTGGCTGTTTGAATTAGTATTTAAAGCTCCAATTACAAAGCAGAATAATTGCTATTAATGTCCTATCGAAGTACAAAAGGCAGTTCTCTCGAGAACCAGCCCAGGTGTATGATTACTCTGATTATAGCGTATTTAACCTGGCTCGTTAAGAGGGAGAGGAGCAGACGGTTTCAATATGGCCGACAGGACACTTCCTGCAGGGCTGTGGCTGGAGGGCAGGAAAGGCAAGCAGAGAAGGTGGAAGAGGAGTAGAGGGTGCCAGGGTATAGGTGCTTGGGCCTGCCTGCTCCTGCCAGTCAGCCAAGACCCTCTGGCAGAGACTGTTGATGAGCCATCTGAAGGATGTGGTAGGGTGGTCTCCATGTTCGTGTCAGATTTGACACCAGCCAATAAGTGAGTCTTTGCCTTCACCCACGCTGCCTTCTTCTTGACTGGGTCTCTGTTGACTGCTTCAGGACTACAGCCTGGGCCTCACTGTACCTCCTTTGACCCGTTTCAAGCCTCCCACACACTTTCTTCCTTGTCCCTCTTGTTTCTCTACCAGGGACCTCTCTGCTTTCTGACGGGAGATAGATGCTGAGAGAAACGAAGGAAGTGTGCTCTCTGAATGCATGGTGGTGCACGGCTCTGCAGTCGTGTGTCAAGTGTGGTCCTGGCTTTCCAGCTCCTTGGCTAGACTGACAAGCCCTCCAACTTCCACAAGCTTCAGTAGTTTCTTCATCTCTTAAGTGGGGTACACAGTCTCCTTGGCCTGCGGAGGATCAGATGAGGACAGATGTGTACCGTGAGTCTGAACCTACGGTGAATCTGAACATCAGTGAGGTTGGGTTTCTACATTCACTGTAGGACGGCCATAGCTCAAGCTGGACCCATCTCCTCTCTCTTTGGCCACCTCTTCCTCTTCAATATACTTCCTTCCTCCTTTTCGTCTTTTCCGCAGCTTCCACTTCCTCCCTTCCTCTGGGCTGTCTCCCAGATCTCTAGTCTCCCCATTCACACCGGGATGCTGAGATCTCAATGAGCTCTCCTTTCCCAAAGCAGCTGCCTCGGAGAAGGGAGGGCTATGTTTAACCCAAAGAAATGAGTCACTAATGGTGAACTTTCAGGCAAACCGAGATGATATTTTGTGGGGGAGCGAGGATGTCACAGTGCTCTTCAGAGCCCCCTAGGCAGCTGTCTACTCGCTGACACACTCGGGTTTGGCGCGGCGCGCGGGCCTGTGCCAGGCTGAGTCTGAGCCAGGGAGGGAAGAAAGAAGCCCACGGGGACAAGACAGCAAGATAGGAAGCCCTCTGTAGGCACCCAGGCTGCAAGGCCAGCTGAGGCTCTTGGTCTGCATGCTGAGCTCCCGTGAGGGCCTGGTGATGCCAGGGTCCTGTTCTGGAACTTCTGGCAGGGAGGAGCATCCCGCATCTGTTTGTTTCTACTAAGATGTTCAGTTGTGTTTCTGGGTTGGGCGTCCCTGAGGCTGTCCAGAGGAGCTCAGCTTTTCTGGAGCCTGCCATCTTTTATCTTCTGATGGCCTGCTTTGTGCCCCTACCTTGTCTCATGGAAACAGGCCACTATGACTTCCCTCTACAGCTCTGTTAGGGGGCTTTGTCCTTCTGAGCCTTCTCATCTTTTCTCTGCTTTCCTTCACCATCCTTCCCCCTGCCACCCCCCATGACTCTGTCTGTGTGCCACTTCCCTCCTGCATTCTGGGAGAGACTTCACAAGGCAAGGGGCTGTAGCAGCACCCTAGGGTGGTAGCCAAGTCCCAGTCCAGCTCTGTATCATTAGCCATGCAATATGCCTTGTTTCCGTCTCTTCAGCCTCAGTTTCCCACCTGTACCATGAGAGACTGGCTCCAAGGGCTGGCAAAGGGAATTTTCTAGCTTTGGAAGCTCTCCACGGCTCTCCTCCTCCCACCTGGTCTCCTATACCAAGTAGCCTGGATATCTGGGCAGCGTCCTTCAGTGACTCTGGGGGCCCCAAGAGCTTTGATTAAGGGGGGGTCCTGAGGTTGGTAGTCAGGAGGCTGCCGGGGTCTGTCTGTTGGGGAGAAGCTCCTGGGTGGTCTCTGTTGGGTGGGCCCGGCTGTAGCAGCCCAGGCAAGAAGCAGCTTTGCCAACCAATCCCTCCTTTACAACCATGCTGGGAGGGACTTGCAAGGGCCTGTGGGTGGTGTTCACGTATGGGGGGGGGGATTTCTTTTTAAGAGACAAGGTGGGTGGAATGGGGGAAGCCAGCTGGCTGTGGGCTCTATTTCTACTGACAAGGCTTTACCCTGTAGGTGTGAGGAATTCCAATTAAATATGCAGCCTATTTGTCTGTGTGTGGGAGAGGGTTTGCTGGAGGGAGGGGGATGGAGGCAGCGTCTCTGCGGCATACCAGCAAACCAGAAATTAGCTCCGTTCATCACAGGCACACGGGGCTTCCCTCAACCCTCCTGTGCACTCGCAGGAGTCGCAAGAAGGAGACAGACAGAGGAAGCTAGAGAGAGGTTGGGGAGGCGGGTTCCCGGCTGGAAGGGCTTCCGGAATTTCTGAGTGGGCAGGAAGGATTGCCCGATTCCTTGGCTCTTGGGGTTTTTCCGGATGCTGGCAGTGAGTTCCACTGGGGCATCTGTCCCCACTAGGATGGCCAGGGTGGTCTGGGCCCACTCCCAGGAGGGTCTCTGATATATGTGGAGCAGAATCTGCAGACATGACAGGTACTTCTAGCCTAGGCAACCTACCTCCTCCTACCTATCTATTCTACAGAGGCACGTGGGGAGCCTCAGTTGGGGCAGTGATTTCTCTGTAAAAAAAAAAAAACAAAACAAAAACCCTAAGGTGCTGGTTTTGAGGGTTATGCAGAGGCACTTTGCGGTTACACAGGTCCCCAGAAACTGTTGTGATCTGTTTTCCTGTCCCTCGGTTCTCTTATTGCTCATAGATGAAGTGGAACAAATAGAAATAGTTTGTAGACAGCAAAGACCAATCTATACTGACCCAGAAAAGGGTCTCTCTTTTGACAGTAAGATCATGTGGCTCTGGGGAGGTTTGAATGAGTGCCCACATGTGAGACATTTGATGGTCAGTGAGCATGGCCTCAGGGATGGTTGTCCAACCTGACCATTGTCTTCTTAGTTGTAGCTTTCAAAGCACTGGTCTTCTATTCAGACTTACCCCACCATCTTACATCCATCTACCCATTTCTCCATTGGTCAGTCCCCTGTACTTAAGGTTGTTTCTCTCCCTATTTGCTTTACCACCATCACCTCAAATTCACTCCGCTAAAGGATGAAAACACAACCCCCTGGCTACTTCAGAAGCAAAGTAGCTTCTGGGACTGATACAGAAGGGGTAGGGGGAAGGGGATCGTCAGTTGGGCATTTTTCTGATCAAGGCACCCAAGATGTTGGTTGAGTCATCCTGTGCTAGCAAGCACTTCCTCTTCTGAGCAGCCCCAGTGTGAAGCCTGCTGAATATGGGGTGGGGGGTGGGGGAGTGGCAAGTGGCTTCATGACTGCCTGAAGGGTGGCACGTGGGCACAACTGGGATAGCTGGTAACGGGTACCAGGGAAGCAAGCCTGGTAGAGCAATGGGATGAATGTCAGGGCAGAATGGGGGGATTGCACCATCGAGGTCTGGTCTAGGAAAAGAAGGCTACAGAGGAAGCCATTGTGCAGATTAGCGGGCTGGACCAGAGGCACCAGTGGGCAGCTGGGAAGGTAGTCTGGTGCTAGTCATCCAAGGAGAAATACACATGACAACCCCTGCCCTACCTTCTCTGTTTGCTCCCCTCTTCCTATTTCATCTCTGCTACATTCCTCCTTTATTCTACCATTCCCATACCCCAATCTATAGCATCCCCCACATTTAAAAGGTAGGGAAAGAGGGGGTGGCTGCCTCAGAGGAGCCCCCCCCACCTCCGGAGCAGAGAAGACCATCTCTGCCAGGGTTCTGAGTTCAGTGCCCCCAACATAAGGAGCCTGCGTCACACAGAGGAGGAGGACCTGTACTAGGCAACTGCATCCTCTTTGTCCCCTGCTCCTCACTTGATAGGAAGGTGAAGTGTGGGTAGTGGCTTAGAGGAGAGGGCTAAAGTAGGGGCGGGAGAGCAAGTAGAGGTGGAGGGGACCAGAGGAAGCCAAGAGCAGAGAAATTGTAGAGGGTGAGACAGGTCTACTTCGAGAATATTAAACTGGTAACATCGGGTTATATAAAACTCTCTTTAAGGAGAGAGACAACCCTTCCTCAGATCAGATGTTTGTGGAATGTGTTGGGGAGACAACAACCGGGATGTATCGAGACACAGGCCAGGGACCCTTGGAACTCAGTGGAGTCCTCGTCCGTGGTTGAGGGACACTCTGTGGGCTGTGAGGTGGAGGGACAGTGCTGTGACACTTCCTACTCTCCTTTTCCAGAGCACCTGTGACGCGTGATGTTATGTGTAATGTAGATCTCACGGATGACATCAACACCCCCTCCAGGAACTTACTGACGGAGGAAAGCATCTCAGGGAGGGACACATACCTCCTCATCACTTTTTTGCTGCCCAAGGCATGAACTGAATGGTCCCTGGCCTTGTTTTAAGGGAGGAAGAATTTATTTGGGCTCATACTTAAGAGGGTGCAGTCCCATTGAGGCAGGGAAGGCCTGTCTGTGGTAGGAGTTGGTGGGGTGGGTTTTCCACATCTTGGTGGATCAGGAAGCAGAGAGCTCTGGTTGCAAGTGGGACTAGGCTAGGCCTAAAACAATCTGTACCCAGGGGCCATCTATACCATCCCACATCTCCTACCCTAAAGGTTCCACAGCTCCTACCCCCAAACAGGTGTTCAAACAGGAGCTCGTGATAGGAGATGTTTTCCGTTGAACCATAATATCCCCCCCACCCCGACTCTCAGGACTAGAACGGATGAGCCTTCCATAATTGGGATTTTTCTCTAAGCCCAGCCTCAAGCATGATAGAAGTGGGGCAGCAGGAGATGATCCTGCCTCTCAGGAGCACTTTTCAGAGGGAAAGCCCTCTCTAGTCGGGAAGGTCAGAGACTAGCTGGGCTGGGGTTACACGGCTGAACGATTTCAGGAAGGACTACAGTCCTGGGTGTGTGGGAGTGGGTCCCTTAAGCCACCAGTAGGGTTTGTGCTGGGCTGGGGAAGTGGGTGGCAACTATGAGGACTGCTTGATACAGGAGTCCAGGATGGACAGAGAGGAGGCTGGCTATACAGCCCCAAGACCCTCAGGAGGGTCACATCTTGAGGAAGATGGGCAGGAATCTGCTGGGTCTACATTGGACAGGGTCTCCGTGTAACAGCCCGGAGACAGCTGGAAAGCACATCCTTTGGTTCTACTGTGTCCAGCCATGCTACCCCCAGGTTCCTTCTACACTGCTGCTACAACATACCTGTCATCCCAGAGCCAGGGGTGTCTGGGCATAGGGGAAATATGAATGTCAGAGCTGCCTGGAGCCCCTAGCCTCCCTCCCTCTTGAGCAATAGGAGAGAACCCGACCATGAGGTATTTTCCACGCGCTAGGGATAACCTTGTAGGAGGAAGAGAGAATCCAATTAGACATGCAAGGCTGGGAGCTGTGTGGTGAGTGGGCCAAGCTTGCTTCTCGCTTTCTGGCTGGCCTTCGGTGGGATGTGACAGTTTCATTCCATCATGGCTCCCCTCATGTTCCATTTTCCTCACTGTGTTCTGATCACCACCCCATACTAACTTAGCGTAGGGCAGTCCCCACAAGTGAAGCCCTGAGTCAGCGGCACCTCAGATGGAACGGCCACCACTGTTCCTCTGTCTTTAGCCGCCTCTAAATTTGGGTAGGGTGCTGCTTCCTGCTCCCCTGGGAGTTGGGTACCCACCCTTCCCTTCTCCAGTTCTCCTGAGCAAGTGCCAGTTTTATCCTGCTCTACTGGGGCGTGGCACAAGTAGTGACCTCGTTCCTTCCGGAGCCTTTGTACCCAACTGTTCCTAGCAGCTAGATAGGTACCCTCTGAGCCTAGACCTTCATGCCTTCAAGGCATCCATGTTATACCCTCATCAGGGGACATCTATGGGTGAACACCTAAGCATATTGGTAGAAAGTGGCTTAGTGTGACCTTGTCAGACCCTGGACAGGCCATTGATCTTCTCAAGCCTTCAGCTGCTGTTCCCTTCCCTTTAGGCATCCCAGGAGGGAAAGAGGCTGTTGGTGGAGGTGGGCCTGGGGCCCACCTTCCCACCCCTCAGCCCCCTTGGTAGAAGGTTTTGGTAGTATCCTTTGGTTGTATGTTGAGTACCCAGGCCGTTTTCAAGTCTCTTGATGTTTTATCCTTCTCTTCTAGTCCTGCCGTGCCCATTCGAAGGAGACTTCTTTTGGGGGGGGGGGGGGGGGGGAAAGGCAAGCTCCTTGGTCAAACCTAGCACCCCATCCCATGTCCCCCAGCCCCCCAGTCAGAGCCTGCCACTGCCCAGGCACTGATTCCTCTGTCGCTTCATTACAGGCTGTCCTAAGAGGTGTGAGGAACTCCAATTAAGCATTCAGCCAGTCTGCCTGTGTGGGGGCCTGAGTTGTGGGGGAGGCTCCTTGCGCTGGTGAGGTGACTAATCCTCACAACGCCAATTATGAGCCTCTAGGGAGGAGGTGTGGGAAGGTGAGGGGGGTGGGGGAGGCGTGGAGGTGGGAGGAGGGGATTTCCTCACCCAGTTAACTGCGGCTGGGCAAAGGGTGCCTTTGGGGGTGGCCAGAGGAGAGAGAGTGTGTGCAGTCCTGAGAAATCAGAGCTGCTAGGACTCAGTCCTCTCACAGAAAGGGTCATACCCTGTGCTAGGGTCCAAGACACCTCGAGTTTGAACTCCCTCGATGCTTTCTGAGGAGCAGGCACACCTCCTTCTTGCAACTCCAAGGTGGCCTCAGTTTACCAAATCAATCAATCAATCAATCAATCAATCAATCTGAGCTAACTCAGCCTTTCTCACTTAGCCTTTGTTGAGAGCTCAGGCCAGCTGGAGACAGTCCCTTCATCCCAGGGCACCCCATGAAGAGTGGGTCCAAGAGAAGTGCAGGGATCAGAACTTTAAAAGGCAGTGGAGGACTCAGAAAATGGGAAATGGTGGGTCTCCAAGCCTTCCTGATAATTTCCTTTCTGCATTTGTCATTTGAAATGGAAAGTCTGTAACTGCTTCCCTTGGGGGGGGGGGGGGGGGGGGGGGGGGGGGGGACAAATGAAAGGGACCAAGGCTTAAATTAGCCCTCAGGGGACACATATAAGATGAGCCCTTAAAGAACTGTGCTGGGTACTGCACAGAGGCAGAGGTCCCTGGATGCTAGAGTTCTTGGATCCCTTGGTCCTGAAAGTAAGAAATAGACTATAGTATCCTTCCTTGTGTCAGGTTCACTGAGGCAGAAGCCTCTGTTTTCCAGACTTTTTTCTGTCGCTTTGTGAAGCCAAGGATAACTCATGCCTGGAAATCCATGTGTCCAAGGCTATCGAGGTGGCTCCATGCTCTTCCAGAGGACCAGAGTTAGATTTCCAGCACCACATCAGGCAGCTTACAAACTGACTGTAACTCTAGGACCAAGGGACCTAGTAGCTCCCGTGCCCTGGGACATCTGCATTCATAGAAGCATATCCCTCCCCCAGCCCCCACATACACATGATTAAACATAAAATAAATCTTAAACAAGAATCTATTTGTCTAGAGGAGTTTGCCTTCATAAGATGGCAAAATATATAGAATGGGGAACAGGGGTACTTGTGATCCTGCCTGAACTCCAGATGAGGGTTTTGGGGGTCCTACATGACATTTCATCAGCCTTTTAAGGTTTCACAATTCTCCTTAGATGCTCTTGAGAGGATCCCTTTGGGAAGTGAGGCAGCTTCCCAAAGTGGGAATTATTGGTCTTGAAGGCACAGGTCTACCCTGTTGTATGTCTATTGAGTGGCTGGGAACCTTCAGCTAGAGAAACATGGATGGAGGATGCTCAAGTGTTGAATACTCGTCTCAGGTCCCAAACAGGACTCCCATTCCCTGTGATTCTTCCACTGGCATGGAGCAAGCATCCTTCTCACGTTAGGCTGCCCTTAAGTCCTCTTAGTGAGCTACCCCATGAGGTGGACATCTACCTATATGCCCAGGTAAAGGAACTGACCATCTCTGAGAACTAGCCACCACCCCTCTCCCCAACCCCTAGCCCCACCCACGCAAAGTCTCACAGCTAGTAAACACCTATGCTGGGGTTCAAATCTGTATTTCTCTCTTCTGAGCGGACACCCTTGACCCTGGAATGGTAAATAAATAACCCCTTGTCCCTGTTGGGCTGACCTTGGGTGCCTTGTGGAATGACTTCCCAGAACCATCACTTGGGGGAGGGGGGAGCCCAGGGGGAGGGACATGAGACAATCCCTCTTCCGTTTTTTTTTTTTTTTGCCTAGCCCATCACGTTGTGTTGCTCTCAGCAGGTAGGCGGCCTCCCTTGTCAGTCCTGTGGAGGAGTTGGGAGTTCCGGGAGAATAGGAGGGGGCTGGTGCTGGTGGAAACTCCCAGGCACGGGGCTGGGAGTGGGGAGGAGGGACACGGGGGTGGGTCCCAGGCTTTTCCCCACACTTCCTCAGGGATCGCTTTACATAACCAGGCCTGCTTAGTCACTGCTTTTTACTTTTTTTTTGGAAACAATTTTCTCAGCATCACAGCTCCCCGTCTCCATCCCTTACTAGTCACCGGTGCTAGGGAAGTCCCTTTTCTCCTGTTCCCTAGGCAACCCAGCACATTTGCCTTTCAAATGCTCCAAGGCCTGGGCGGGGGTAGGAGTTCCCTCCCCCTGTACCCAGGCCTCCCACACAGCCACTCCTGCCTCAGTTGGCATGTCAGGTGGCCCAGCTGCCAGAGACATCTGGGGAAGCCAAACTCTTGTACCTGACCTCGGACCTCATTCTGGACCTTCCGGCTTAGGCCTATAGCCCCCAACCCATGTCTGGAGAAGCCCATATGGGCTTTTGGATTTGGTTGGTTCTCATCCTTCTTCTCTTGGGGAGAGAAAGCAGGCCAAGAATCCCAGTGAAGTGACAGAGCTGGGACTTTCTCAACAAGGCCCAGGGAACTTCAAGACTGTAGAGGCCACTCTGCTGCTATACCTCAGGCAAAGGGCCTGGCATCCTGGTTCCTTTCCTCTCAGTGTAGGGAGAGGATGTGGAGTGTGGTCTACTTCCTTCCTTCTCTATGGCTCTCTTGAAACTGCTCATGGCAGCTTTGGTTACACAGCAGAGGCCAGTGGCTTGGGAAAACTAGATTTGAGGCACCCAGGGTGGCAGTAGGTCTCTCTCTTGAGGTAAGAAATACAAGACAGAGAATTCAGAAGGCCTGACCTTGTGTGCCTCCCCCACTTCCTTATAAAAGGCTGAAGTAGTTTTTACAATATCTCTCTGTCTCTGCTGCTGTCTCTTGCTGTGAGTGAGTGAGTGTGTGTGTGTGTGTGTGTGTGTGTGTGTGTGTGTGTAAAACTGCTGGCTCATGCATGTCACGGTACGTACGTGGAGGGAGAACAACTGTGAGAGTTGGTTCTCTCCTATCACCTGGGTCCTAATTTTAGTTCACTGGTCTATTGACAAGCACCTTGACCCACTGAGCCATCTCACAGACCCCTTTAATGCTGGCTGTAATGATACAAAGTGCTTGGGTTATGAATTAAGGACAGTTGTACCAACTATGCAACAAAATAGGGCAGTATCACAGAATGCATAGAATCCTTTTGCTCCTTCATTCAACATACATTTCTGCAATACCTACTCCGTGCTGAATGTTGTCTCCATCCTTAAAAACTGAGATTTAGACCTCACCCTCTAGCAGTGTGCAACTGCCCAAGTTATCGATCGGAGAGTGTTGAGAACAGCAGTTTTCACACAGGGCCCGTGGACCACATGTGGAAAGTCTCATGCACTCTCAGAGGGATGTTAATTAGGGGAAAGGTCTTGAGCATGTGTAGGAACTGTGAACAGATTTCAAAAGGTTGGCAGATGAGCAGAAGCTAGAAAATTCTACACCTTTGAGGATGTTTGAACATGTGTTTCTCTAGGGCAGGGCTTCTCACCCTTCCTAATGCTGTGACCCCCTTAATACAGTGCCTTATGTCGTGGTGACCCCAAACCATAAATCATTTTGTAGCTACTTCATAACTGTAATTTTGCTACTATTATGAATTGTAATGTAAATATCTGTGTTTTCTTTCTTTCTTTCTTTCTTTCTTTCTTTTTCTTTTCTGGTTTTTCGAGACAGGGTTTCTCTGTGTAGCCCTGGCTGTCCTGGAACTCACTCTGTAGACCAGGCTGGCCTCGAACTCAGAAATCCTCCTGTCTCTGCCTCCCAAGTGCTGGGATTAAAGGTGTGCGCCACCACCACCTGGCAATATGTGTTTTCTGATGGTCTTAGGTGACCCCTGTGAAAGGGTCATTTGACCCCCAAAGAGGGCATGACCCACAGGTTGAGAAGCACTGCTCTAAGGAGAAGCCACCACTCCCAGTTTCCAACTGGGAATGCTAATTCTCTCGAAGGTTCTCCAGAGGCTGGCCCAGTTTCAGAAGCAGCAATGCTTCAGGGTCTCATAGGAAGGAAATCTACATCTGCACACATCTGGAGCTTAGCATCCACAGTGACATCTTAGGAGTTTAAGTGAGCCTGAGCTCCTTCATCTTAGCCATCTTCCAGATCTCTGCCATGATCACCGGAAGGGCCTGTGGCAGTGGAGAGTCCCGGGAGATGTCAATATCACCTATCTCAGGTCCAGCCTCTCTCAGGAGGCCGTGGCAGGCACCAGCTTCTGAGGCCCAAATCTCATTACGTTTCCTTTTTATATTTTGATGTTTCCCAGTCCTTTCTTGAGAATATGTAGGCACATACAGCTATTTTCGTGTTGTTTCTTATTATTTCTTTCATGATGCGGTCCCTCTGAGGAAAGATGGGTATGACTATCCTGTCAGGTTGGAAGGTGTCTACGGCACATACTTCCTTCGCTTTCCATGTAGCCAGCTCTTCTTGGCTTATGGCTTCTGTACTGACACTTGGCAGTTGCTCTCCGTTAACCCTCACAAAGGCTAGGGCTTCCCAACAATAGCCTCTTGGAATTCCTCAGAGGCCCCCAGCAGCGTTCTTGGGGCTGGTGCTCAGGTGTTCAGTGAGAGGCCTCCAACCTCCAAGAGGAACCAGAATCTAGGATTCAGACGTCATTCAACCACTCATGTTTTCTAAGCAGGATCTCAGCATGGCGAGCATCAGACTAACAGGCTAATAATGTCCATATAACGAGTAATGGTTTTCAAGTGCCTCTTGGAATCAGGGTTGTAGGAAAGCCCAGGGTGACTCTCATCGGCCCTGCGTAACCTTTCTGGCTCTCAGCGCCTACATTTTGTAGCAGGTTGAAGGCAGCATCAGTTCCAGGCTGTCACGAGGGTTACAGAGATATCTCTGGCACGCGGCAGTACCCTGTGTTGGCTAGTTCCCTTTTGTTCCTGGCACCCCTGTCCCCAGAACTGAACACATAGTGATGTTCAGGGGAGAATGATGCCAGAGAGGGATGAGGGAACATAGGACAGCTTAGTGGAGGATGAGAAGAAGCAGGAAAAGAACCATAATACTAAACGCAAACTACAGCCTTGGATGGGAGGATGGGCTCAGAAGCCAGAGCCAGAGAACACACTAGAAATAAGCAGGGAGAGGCAGTGTAGGTCTCTTGTGGCTGTTTTAAAAAAACACAGAACAGGCACCTTGATTTTAGGGAAACTGAGGCAGAGGAGTGGCCAGGACAGTTTTCCTCGCTTTGAATTTTGACCCCATTGCCAACGTCCCGACCTCCCGTCCTGGGAGCAGTGCCAGGCTTGGGTGCTGCCAGCCGGGAGCTTGATTTAGCACAAGCCTTGTTAAGAGAAGCTAATTAACAAACCTGCATTTAAATAAGCAGCTGCCTGGGTGTTTGTAACCACCGCCTTATTGAATTGTGACAAGTTATTAGCCCTTGCATGTTAAATGAAACAGAAGCATCCAGGAAAAACCCCTAAATCCAATCTGCATAAAGCAGATTCCTGTGGAGAAAATGACGGCGGCAAAAAGGAAAAAAAAAAAAAAAAAAAAAAAAAAACTGATTCACTCTGCTGCTTTGGGGGAGAACTCCAGGCCTTCACTCTGGTTTACATAACCCTCTGTCAACAGTGAGGACACCAGGAGGAAAAGCATGGGCCGTGGAGGGGACCATCAGAGATGCTTCGGGCTCCATCCACACGATGCCTTCAGGTGCTCGTCGAGCACGTGGTTGTCACGGTGCCCACCCCTCCGTACCCTCGTGTCTCCACCTTTGCTACTTAATTTGACTCTGCTTGCCCCAGATCTACAAGTTGCAGTGGGATTGCAGAGCCGCTGAGCATAAAGCCCAGGGCCTGGCCTCACCTAGGGCCTAACCTCACGTAGGAAGTGTCTCTTCACATTTTCTTTTTTAAATGATAGGAGTGTATGAGCAAAGGTCAGATTTAGGGCTGCTCTTGTTCACTGAGGCGGGAGCCACTGGCTTTCGATGGTCTCTAATCAAGGATACCAGTTCTTAAAGAAGGGGACCAGGGATTCCTTGTCCCTATGAGACAACTTTGGGAATCTGGCCAGGGCCTTCCCTGTCCTGTCAAAGCTGAGGTCTTATCAAAATTCGAGACTGAAGATGATAGCTCTGGGGGAAGGGTGAACGGGTGGAATATTTTGGAACATGTCTGTTTGGCCACAGATCCTGTTCTTTAGGGGAGGACAGCTGAGAGGAATGCTAGGTGGTAGAGGCAAGATGATCAGCTGACTCTGATGGCCTGGACTCTGTCCCTTGGTAGAAGAAGTAGGGACCTAGAAACCCAGGTTGCCAGCATCCTCTTTGAAAATAAAGACGCTAGGTAGCAGGCAGGGTCCTGGGAGTTTGGTATAAAGGATGTCATCAGTGGGTGTTAACAGAGGGGAAGAAAATGGGACCAATGGAGAATGGAGAACTGCTCCTTAGGCTTTGTGGATGTCTGGAAGTGGAGTCTGGAGGCAATGGTTGTACCAGAAAGAGGGCAGACATTGGACTCAAGAGAAG
>JADRCD010220422.1:0-13483 GCA_019843815.1 Montemys delectorum
CCCCCCCCCCCCGAGAAGTACTCTCTCTTTTCTGAATAGTGAAGCACTCCCTCATACTCGGACATATGTGTGCCCATTTACACACTTGTATGTGTGTGCATAGCCAATGCACACCTGCAGGCATGCTCACACACATGTAAGACCACCTGTGCACATACATTCCCAGATACATTTCTGGTGACACACATGAACCAAGTATATCCATACCTAGACATGCTCACACACCTACAGGAACACACATGTGTGTACTGTACCCATACATATACACAATTTTGGATGTTCATATGTGCACACATGGACAAATACCCACAGGTACCATACCGACCTCTCCCCTGCTTTACTACAACACAAGTATCTCCCAGGCTCACCTCCCTATCTTGGACCCAGCCTTCTACCTCCCACAACACTGGCCTTCCAGCCTCATCTGTCTCCCTCAGGCTTTGGATCCATCGTGAACATGACCTTCCAGCACATCCTGAAGCTGACTGCGGACTCGAACCAATTTCAGAGGGAGCTGAGGAAGCAACTGGTTTCTGGAAAGCTGGCTACGCCCAATGGACAGCTGGATGCTCTGGTGCAAGTTGCCACGTGCCTGGTGAGCCTGCTAAACCCTAGCGAGGTCTGCAGACTTCCCCAAGTCTCGAGCCTCGTGGTGTGCTGCAAGCTGCTTGCACTAGCCAGTGTTCTCTCAGAGGTGCAAGCTAATAGGCTTTTTGCTTGCTGTCAGCCTGAGAAGAATAACTGTCACTAGACCCCTAGAGAGCCACTGGAGGCAGGCTGGGAGGGAGAGAGGGAAGGAGGCAAAAGGACCTGGAAGTTATCTATAGATTTTACTATTAATCTGTGATGTCACTAACTTGCCTGAAGCCTGCCTAGACCTTCTCAAGTGACCACTGTAAGCTGGACCACACCTATGTCCTGACCTATGTCCTGATTCAGGGGCCAATCTCACTTCCAAGCTAAGACAGCAATCCCTGTCCAGAGTTCACTCCTGACTCCTCTCAGACACACATCAGCCTTTTATCTGTCCCAGGTTCTCTTTCTAATATCACTGCTGTAGTAAGCTGATTCTGCCCTGGCTCAGCTCTCAGCCCTCCAGCCTCCCTGGGGCCCTGAATGTATTGTGCTTAGATCATGGGCACATACCTTTTTCATGATGCCAGACTAGAGCATGCTACAAACACACACTCCTTTGCAGGGATGATCCTGGAAGATGCAGTCCTCCTGTGGTTCCTTCGATGAATTCACCTGTCATGATGGACACCACAGTATTCTCCTCCTTCTGGGAGAATGCTTTTGGGAGTCTGGTCCTGGAGGGATGGGCTGTAGAAGTTTCAACTTTTTGGAAGCAGACATGCACTTTGGGCATCTTAGCAGACACATCTCAGAGTCAATCCCGACTCCCTCTTTCTGCTGTCTGGATGCAGTGAAACCCAGAGAGAGAGGCAGCGGCTCCCACTCTGCAAGCTGCCATCCCTGGCTCCTTGGAGAGCCCAGCTGAGAAAGCACAGCAGGTAACTCCAAGATATTTCTTCCCCAGGGAGAAATCGGCTGGCGCAATGGGACCCAGTTTCTGGTGCTTGCCACTGACAATGATTTCCACTTTGCTAAAGACGAGACTCCAGGTACCAGACAGAACACCAGCGATGGTCACTGTCACCTGGAAGACGGCATGTACAGGAGCAGGGGAGAACCTGTGAGAATCCTTCCTGCCCTGGTATCCTCTGGGGCTCAACCCTGCATGACACAAAACAGGAGTGGGGGAAGCAGGAAAAAACAGCCCTCTTACAAACTTGCCCCCATACAATGGAGGGGGAGAGAAGGGGATAGGGTCACACAGGTCTACCTCTCCAGAGCCTTGGATACCTTTTCCCAACCTAAGCAACGCGTTTGAGAAAAACTTCCCATTAGGTCTCTGGATATCGGCCTTGGGACAGAGCACAATGGTAGGACACTAAGACACACTGAGGACAGTCTCCCATGTTCTGCAAAACCAGTGGGAACTCACACACACACACACACACACAAATAGAGATGAGATAGGAGTCAACTAGGGGGACCCTGTATCCACATCAAGAGGCCAAGTCCTTAGGGGATTGGGTGGGCTGGGAGGAAGAACTCCTGCATGCCAGCCACAGCAGGACGAATGGGAAGTTTGGAGAGACTGGACTGGAAGACAAGAGAGGTCTCCTACCTGAGTCCTATCTTAGCATGACAGCTGTCGGTCCCTCATAAAGAGGTTCTGTGGGTCACGGATGGATATGGGCTAGGATGTAAGGCCAAAAGGGGCTGCCAGGAAGGATGCGAAGGACCCTGGGTCTGCACCGAGAGGCCAAGCACATTGCAGTTTCTGCTGTTTTCTTACCTGTCTTCCAATATCATCCATTTCTGATTAATTCTGTTTCACATATTTAAACATCTTGTTCAGAGAAAGTACTGTCACAGGACAAGGGCAGCCTGGATTTGAACAGACACCAGAGTTCTCAGAGCCCTAGGCACTTGCTTTGGATGGGCAGCCTGACAGAACGTCTCTTCTCCCCAGGACTACAAGTCAGTGGTCCAGCTGGCGAGCAAACTGGCTGAAAACAACATCCAGCCCATTTTCCTGGCGCCCTTGAGGATGGTGGAAACCTATGAGGTGAGAGAGGTGGTCTTGGGCAAGGGAGGCACTTCAGCTGCAGGGTGCAGAAGCCCAGCATTCTCACATCACCAAAGTTCTGTTTCTGTGTGCCACATTGAGGGCCTGGGGCCAGAATAGGACACATGTCCAGTGGCCTGAGACGAGGAAGATGATGACCATAATCTATTTGTAAAGTCTGATGACCAGTTCTGGGCCAGCAGTGTCCCTACAAGAGAACCTCAGACCTAAGGTCTGCAGTGGGACCACTGGGGACCTCAGCTTCCTCCTCCTTGACAGACAGTGATGACCACCTGAGAGGACCACTATAAGGACCCCTGAGCTGATTCATCCAGAAATCAGCTCCCCTAGGAACAAATTCTCCCCACCTGTGAGTGACAACAGTGTCCCCTAACATCGTCCATTCTCAGAGCCACAGACATACATTTTCCAAGTCGACTTCCCTTGTGGTCTCAACTCTAAGGCTGTGTGTGGCCTTACACAACAGCCAGGCGCAGGGCTAGATTGAGTGTGGACCTGAAACCTAGAAAGGCTGGTAAAGTGGCATTTGTTGGCTGTGCCTTGCTGAATGAGGACTCAGGGTTAGGTCACATCACAGGTCTCAGGCAATCCTTGGTTGCCAGGACAACAGACAATTCTTGCTGTTAGGTTTCCAGGCTCTAGCGAAGGGAGGCTACTCTACAGAGACATCAAGAAAGGAGAGGAGGCAGCCCAGAATACCCCGATAATGGTCAGCCAGAGAGAACAGTGGTTTGGCTCTGCCCAGGTTGCCAGCCAGGGGATCAAATAAGGAGACCACTCCATAGTCGGGATAGCACAACCCCTGTGTCCTCATCTGTAATTGGACTAGGGCAGCCCCCCTCCTCATCGAGTTGTAGAGGGTCCCAATTCTTTGCTGTTGGTGGCAGGCGTCACACTCCCACAGACATTGTGATGAGCAAGGACGCCACAGATAGAAGACTTACTACTCCCTTTGCCTTGGGTGGTCATAGGCCTCCCTCGGTCTCTGTTTCTTGGAGATCGGTCAAGGCTACAGGAAGCAGATGAGGATGTTACATGATACCCTTCGTTGTGCATGCTCCTGGACTTTGGAGACAGCAACTTTCACAAGGCAGAACCCAAATTTTCAGGGGGGCAGTAGTCCCAGGGCCAAGACAAGTGATCGTGAGTTGCAGAGGTTAGTGGCTCAGAGGTAGCAAGCCTTTTGTGCTTCACAGGGGAAATGGACAGACTCCATTCTAGAGAGTCCTAGGACAACGCTGGGTAGAGAAGTGGCCTGACTGCCAGTGGTTTGTCCCTGGAGAGGGTGGCAACATTCCTTCTTCTTTGTGAAACATACCATCCTTGAATGACACTAGAGCAACTGTCGGGAAGATGCTAGCCTGTCTGTTATCAGGGGCTCAGGCTAGGCCACCTCCAGGGACACTCTGAGAAGTGGACCATTCCTGCCAGGGCTGATGGTCACGGGGTTGTGTAACATTGTTACCACTGAAATGAGATTGCTCAGGACTTCCCTCTCCCTGTGATTTCACCACATTCTAAGTGTCGTCTGTCACCTTATTGCCACGTGTGGGATTTCTGCCCACTGCACTCACATGGTGAAAATACTGTCCAAGGGTGAGCCAAGGGCACAGTCCCTGTCAGTGATATCACCAGCTTGTCACTGGAACTGACTGCCAGGAACATTTACACCACAGACATGACAGCGCTATGAGCCAGATGTTGGCACTTGGCAGCGTGCTGCTGGTGCTCGTTCTGGGACTAGAAGTCAGGAGTCAGTTGAGTACCATCCTAACCACCCGGAGAGTCCAGGAGCCCCTCTGGGTGTCACAGGCCCTCAGGAATACCAGGTGCCAGCTTGATCTTCTCTCCCAACAGAAACTTACCACATTCATCCCCAAGCTGACCATCGGGGAGCTGTCAGATGACTCCAGCAACGTGGCACAGCTCATCAGGAACGCCTACCGTGTGAGTCTCCTGGAAAAGCTGCATGGGATCATCAGAACTCCACAGTTAGCCAAGCCCTGACCTGTGAAACCCCACTGTCATCCCCTGCAGCCCTTCCAGGCATCTCATAGTCTTCTGGACAGACACACAACACAGGGGAGCTCCTCTTAGTCGTGTATACCACCCCAGATCTGACCTGGCTCTCCCTGAAACATGAGTTCCAAGCCCTACTCAAATGGGGCTCTTCCTTGTCAGCCACTATGGCGATAGAAGAGGGCACATAGCCAGGGAGGAGCACATACACCACAGGATGGTGAGACCTCATAAGCCACTTCGGTAAATTTGCACCCTGTGTATACAGCCTTGAGGAGGGGGGGGGTCTGTCTGTTACTGTGTTAAAGAAACTTGGGGGGTGGGGTGGAAAAGGATGTTATGTAGCGTAAACCTTGCTGTCTATCATTAAAGGACAGCAAGGCAAGAACTTAAGCAGGAACCCCGAGGCAGAAACTAAAGCTAAGGCCAAGGAGGAGCATGGCCTACGGGCTCACTCCTCGTATCTGGTTTAGATACTTTTCTTATCCGGGCCACGCCTATCTGCCCAGGGATGACACCACCCAGAGTGCATGCAAGGCCCTCCTGCATCAATTAGCAATTAAGAAAATGTCCCCACAGACATGCCCAATCTGATGGAGGCAATTCCTCCATGGAGGGCGCCTCTTTCAAGGTGACTGTGGTTGGTTTGTGCTAAGCTGACCAAAAGATAATCAGCACAGAGCCTCACACATACCGGGCCCCAACCCGGCCTCAGCCAAACCCTGAGTCCATCCTCCTCCCTGGTGTGTAGTCTGTACAGCTGCATCCAGGTTCAGTCCCTTAGAGTCCCCGGGGTGGACACTGGCCATGCACCAAACACTCCTCACGGCTCAGGACTCATTTAGTCCCTAAGGATACAGAAATCCACAGGTGACAGGTATCCCCAAATTCTGACTTAGGCTCCTATGGGGGCTGGCAGCACAAGTGTGTGCTTGTATTGACCAAGAGAAGATCTCATTTCCTTCCCTAGCCTTGTGAGCGTCAGGTGCCTCAAGAAGGCTCTTGTACCTGGTCACTGCCCAGTCATGTCTAGCTCTGTCTTCGCAGGGATGACTCCGGTGACATCATCATTAGATATTCCCAGAAGTCACCTGTCCCTTCTCCTTCCACCTGTGTCTCATCTCTCATCTCTTTAGTAGTCTTTCCCCCCCCCCCCCCCCCCACTTCTGCTAACCCTGGAATTGAACAGTGGCAGAACTTCGCAGGAAACACAGTTGTGTTTATGCTGGTCACCTGCCAGTAGCCTGTCTCAGAAAAAGCCATGGCATCAGCCTGCTCTCCCATCCTGACACATCCACTGAGCTCCCTACTTGTTGGTGTCTGTGTCATCAACACAAACAGGAGGGGCATGAGAATTATCACAGTACTTGGGGACAGGGACAGCTGGAGCTGTAACTCCTGAGTATGGCTTCTGTCTGCCCACAGAAACTCTCCTCCAGAGTCGCCCTGAACCACAGCACCATCCCCAGCATCCTGAAAGTTACCTATGCCTCCTACTGCAGCAATAGCACAGCAAGTACAGGCAAGTCCAGAGGGGACTGCAACAATGTGCAGATCAACGACCAGGTGAGCCTGGGGTTCCCATCCCAGCGTGCTACAGGACTCACCAGATATCTCAACAACTCAGTCCTGGGGCATATAGGAGGAAACAAAGACTCACACATGGGGACAGGCAGGAGAGAAAGCTATGGTGGCCAGCAGCTAGCTCTTTCTCCCTTTAAACACCACTTAGCAGAGCCCAAGTAATCATTGTGGTAATTTTAAGGAGCTGGAGAGTACCTCCCCAGCAAACTTCAGACCCCTCCTGGAATAGCCCAGATACACAGACTAGCCACGCAACGACAGCACCCCTGGGGGCAAGTGATAAACTCACAGAGAGATTCAAACAATCCCTGATTAGGTCAGGCTTTCTTACTTTTGTTTCATTGTATCTTTTGATGGAAACATCAAAGCTCAAGGCTCGAAGGTGAGCAGAAACGTGAACTATTTCCCCACTGTGCCAGATCTACATTTGTTACTCGACCTTTCCACTTTTCCTTTTGCCTGTGAACTAACATCTCACCACCAGACAGAACCTGTGCTTCTTTGCCAGTTCTTAGCATTCCGCCCCTTCCTGCCAGGTGATCCACACAGGAATTTGACCAATTTTATTCTAATTTTCGGATGTTTGCTCCTTGCCTTTACTGGCATTTCTACTTGCTCTTCAAGTACCATGTGGTTTACATTTATTTTAGATGTGGCTTAACTTTGTAAACCAGTACGCTCTGCAGTCAGAGCTTCCCTCCTGGTGCTACATGTGTGTGCTGTTACTGCCTGGGACCCTTACATTTATTCTGGGTTGGATAAAGGATATCACCCTCCCTATGACATTCTAGTCCCTTAGTGCCATAGACTTATGGGTGCAACCCAAGGGAAAATGTGCTCCACAAATGCACTGTAAAATCTCCTGCTGTGTATATAATGAAAACTTCAGCTCCCTAGTCTGATTTGCAGCAGAACTTGGATGTGGTTAATAAGGGCTATGGGTTGGAGCAGGAGTCTGGTCTCCCTACATCCTTGTCTGTCGGTCACCCCAAAATTCAGCTCCTACCCTCTTGCCACTGCTTCAGAGAGAACCCATGCCACCCCTCCCCTGACATCATTCTGGTCCCTCAACACCTCTGGGCGGGGGTCGGGGGGGGAGGAAGGAGCAGGACTGTGACCCTGGTCACCTGAGCCCCATCATTCCCCTATAGGTTACCTTCCAGGTTAACATCACAGCTTCACAGTGCTTCCGGGAACAGTTCTTTTTCATCCGGGCACCGGGCTTCACGGATTCAGTGACCGTGCGGGTCCTTCCCCTGTGTGAGTGCCAGTGCCAGGAGCAGAGCCAGCAGCACGGCCTCTGTGGAGGCAAGGGTGCCCTGGAGTGTGGCATCTGCAGGTGAGGCAGGCCAACCCATGGAAAGGCATCTGTAATCGAGGTGGGCCTAGAAAGCCCACACCAAGACACCTGCAGACACCTGTCCCAAAGCAGACAGGTGTCTGCAAATAAGGCAGGAATGGCCAGCCTGTGACACACCAGCCCATGGGAAAGGTGTCTACTGGTAAGGTAATCATGAACAACCCACAGCACATTATCGCACTAGATAGCGCCTAGGCTCCGTGGTGAGTGTAGCTGGTGAGGAACCTGGGGTTCACACCCCCAAAGCCCTTGCTGTCATTCTCCACCCAGGGTAATTCTCAGCAATCCAACCTCACTCTCTCCCCTCTGGTTGTGAAGGAACTGGCTGACAGGAAACTCCACTCAGCATGAGACAGGGATTCAGAAGCGGGCAAGGACTGGGGACAAGACAGGTCGAAGCCGAGGTGTGGTCCCTCAGCTACCTGAGATCCAGAGACATTCAGAACCCATAAGCGGAGGACCATTTGCCCCACCTGGTCTGTCTGTATGATTAACTGCGCGGTGCCCTAGTAGCCTGTCAGAGCAAGTGTCTTCATGACCCAAGGTCAAACTTATGCTTGGCCACCTTACTAACAACAGCCTGAAGAAGGATCTCAGTGCCTACTGACCTTCCATTCACAGTGCTCAGGAGACCGCTGAGGAAAGAGCAGATGGGCTGTGACACACTTTCCAGGTGGTTTGGATGTGTACTGGGCCCAAAGGGGCTAAAAGCATGCCCATTCTAGGAGAGATCCTTAGCACAGCTCTTCCTACACTGCCCCAGGTGCAACTCCGGCTACATTGGGAAAAACTGTGAGTGCCAGACGCAGGGCCGGAGCAGCCAGGATCTGGAGGGAAGCTGCTGGAAGGACAATAGTTCCATCGTGTGCTCAGGGCTGGGGGACTGCATCTGTGGGCAGTGTGTGTGCCACCCCAGTGACATCCCCAACAAAGAGATCTATGGGCGATACTGGGAGTGTGACAACAACTGTGAGAGATATGATGGCCAAGTCTGCGGTGGCCCAAGTGAGTGACAAGGGCCACTGGAGGTGGAGACTTTTCTTGTCGGTTTGCACCAGGAGACATTGAGTGGAACAGCAGGACAGACAGCTGGACGGATGAGTGCTAGACTTACTAAAGCCATGTAGCAGCAGCAAGCCTAGGTGGGTCTTTTATCTCTGTGAGGGTAGGGCATTGTCTTAGGAGGGTAACAGGTAATAGTCCTGACTCAAGAGCTATTTAGACACCAAAGAGGGCTTGGTCTGGATGAAAGGTGGCTGTGTTGCTAGAGAGGTGTGTGTGTGTGGGTCTCCTTGGTCTTTGTATCTTTGCCCATCTATCCTTGCAAGGTGTTGTGAGATTTTATGAGGAGATACAGGTATAAGTAGTCAGCAGAGGACACTGTAAATACAACACTATCCAGCAAGGGCCCAAGGTGGTGGGAAAATGATTCCTGGGTCCTACCTGCCTTCAGGAAGATGAGTCACGGCAACCCCAGTTGCTTTCCAGGCAGGGGCGTCTGTTCCTGTGGCCTATGCAGATGTCGTGAGAGCTTTGAGGGTTCAGCCTGCCAGTGCCTGACGTCCACTTCGGGCTGCCTGAACAACAGGATGGTGAAGTGCAGTGGCCATGGTCGATGCCACTGTAACAGGTGCTACTGTGACCCAGGCTACCAGCCGCCATTGTGTGAGGAGTGTCCTGACTGCTTCCTCCGCTGCGCCAAGTACTCGTGAGTGTCCCCACTACCTACACTGACCTCACTGCCAGGCTATCTTGGAGTCCCCAGGAACACCACCACACCACAGTTCTCAGCACTTATTTTGAGGGGAGTCTTACCTCCCCCCACCCTTGGGCCTTTGGATCCAGTCTCTGGCTCTGTCCTTTGTCTCCTCCCAGGACCGATGTCTGTTTCCACCCTCACTTGCACTGCCATAATGGCCTCTTAGGGTGCCTAGGAGTCTCACCACAAGATCGACTTGTATGTGGACATCCTCACGTGCTACATGCTGAGGATTTTGACAACCCTATGTTCTCTGCGACACCTGTTCACCCTTGCACACCCGTTCCCCTTAATCATTAGGGCAGCATGACATGCCAGTCTACAGTGGCACACTATGCACTGTGGCACACCTGTGAAGCCTTGCACACCAGTACATACTGATCCAACAGTGTACCCTAATATACAAGTATAACTCATACAGCATGCACCCAGCCCCCCTCAACATACCCCCACACATAGCCTTACACATCAATACAACTTATTCACCAATGCGCCTAGATACACCAGTATGCACTCACATAACATGCACCTTGACAGATTCACACAGCCTTGCACATCTGTTCACCCTGATTCACCAGTGCACCCTAACAGACAAGTATGCATTCACATAGCATGCACCCTGACATATATGCATCCTTACCCACCAATACACACTTACTCACCAGTGCACTCTCACACAGTAGCATGCACTCGTGCATCACTCACCCTAACACACCCATGCAGCCTGACATCTGTATAGTCTTGTACACCTGTGCATCCTGACACACTCATGCATCTTTGCACACTGCTGAGACCCCAACACACCTGCGTGTCCTCACACACCTGTGCACCTTGCCCATCCATGTGACATTTGTCTCATCCTCTTGGGCCCTCCTCATTCCATCAACCTCATTCCCATTTTCTCCTCAGCTCCTGTGCCAGGTGCTTGAAAGACAGCAGTGCAATCAGATGCAGTGTGTGTTGGAGTCTGCTGTCTTCCACATTAAATGACAAGACCTGTATGACTGAACGGGACTCAGAGGGCTGCTGGATGACCTACACGCTGTATCAGCCAGACCGGAGTGATATCAATTCCATCTACATAAAGGAGAACCTAGGTGAGGCTGGACAGTGCCCAGATCTGGTGCAGGTAGGACATGGTGGTGAGAACTCTGGCCACAGGGGTCTCTGTAGCTATCAAGAGGGCTGCAGAGGGAAGGTCTCTCTCCAATGGATAAGGACCCCCAGCAGCAAGAGGAGAACCATCCAGGATACCTGGGCACCTGTATATAGTGCAGGGAAGCTGGTATCTATAGCCATACCTAGCCCTGCACTGAGAGATGGTCAACAGACAGGGTCCTCTGGGGGTAACTCCAGTCCACTGAAGCATCGCACACATAGTGAGGGCATCTCCCATTTGATGGGAGGGCCCTAAGGGCTAGTGCCTGTTAGCTATTTCATGACATGTATGGAGAGCCTCAGAGAAGTAGGGATGCTTCTGCCCACGGCTCTGTTGGGCCCTACTAAGCTCAGGTCCTTGCCTGTGAACTGGAGATCATGATGTGCTCTTCACGGGATTCATGTTCCAAAGAGAGAAGACTCCTGGTATGGTCCTGTCAGACAATGCCCTGCACAGGGTGATGCTACAACAGCAGTTAAAATGATATAAAGACCCCGTGGTGAGGGGCCCCTTCTTCTAGGGAAAAAAAAATTGGATCATTGGGACAAGGAGGTCTGTCATTCTTCTGTTCCTGAGCATGCCAGGGAGCCATTAGGAGTTCGCAGAAGAAGACTGGCCACATTGTCTTGTTTAATCCAAGCTGACATGCAGGATGGACGTGGCCCTTTCAGTGACAGAACTCTCAGGAAACAAGTTGGACATGGTGCCGTCAGGGACCAGGTAGATATAGTAGTGACACAGTCCTGACAGGGTATAGGGTGATACAGTCCTAACGAGCCAGGAAATAGTTCTCTCAGGGTATCAGGTGGTTGCTTCCCTGTCAGGTGTACACTGCCCTGTCAGTCAGTACAAAGCGGGTCTATACTGTCTAGGACCAAGAGGACATGGTCCTGTCTTGAGCCGAGGTAGACATAGTTCTATTCAGTATTGCTGCTTGGTCAGGACTAAGAGATTGGAGATGGACAGGCTGAGTCTGGAAGGACAAGCACTATACTTGGATGAAGATGGTAGAATAAGAAATAGAGGACTTGGTAAGAGTTTGAAGATCCAGGGTCCTCCGGCAGATGGGATGGGAAGTCTGGGATTAGAGTGGTTGGGAGAAGTGTTAAATACCAATGGCCAAAGATGTTAAAGATGCTATATTTGAGCAAAAATCAAGATGTCTTCATAGGTCTTAGGCATGTAACCCAGAATTCTAGTTTCCCATGCCATCCATGCTTAGAGACCTGAGGCGACAAAGGTAGCAAAACTACTCAGGTAACCACAGACTATGCAGCCTGCAGTGCACGGTGACTCTCACGGGACAGAGACCTGGAGTCCACTGTTCTGCAACCCTTCCTAGAGTTGGGAACCCATGAGAGTGGGGGGGGGGAGGCACAAACTCTGTGTGGGGAAACTAAAGCTGAAGGCCTGTCCTTCCTCAGGCCATAAGCACGGACCTCCCTAGGGTCCCCATTTCCACTGTGCAGGGAGATGGCTTAGGGTCCCTCAGGCATGTCCCTAACCTTCTCTGTGAATAAGGGGCCAGGCCCAGTGGCCTTTAAGTACTGAAGGCTACAGGGACTGACCTTGATTCTGATAGCAGCTGAGGCCATGTTCTCTTGTCTACCCATGTTGTGTGGGTCAGACAGCAAGTCTCTGGGATGGGGTTCTCTTGAGGACTGGGTAACATACAGAGATTATAGACTTCTGGGTAAGAATCACATTATTGATGGCTCGTGCTTTCTCCTTAGTGTGTGCAGAAAGCTCCAATGCCAACATTGTACTGGGTGTTATAGTGGGTATCCTGCTGGCCGTTATCTTCCTGCTGGTTTTCTGTAGGGTTTCCCAGAAGGGAACCCAGAAGGCTGCCAAGATCTCCAGAAAGGATGGGGTTCAAAGCACACTGGCACAGCGTAAGTGGCTAGACTGTGTGAACCTATACCCTTCCTGTCCTCTGTGACTTCTCACACTGTGGTTGTGGCTGTTTCTGAAGGTCTGCATACACCCTGCCCCAAGAGCACAGCTGAGTGTGCACACTATGAAATCTCTACCCTTAATACCTAATTGATGGGGAGATTTTCCATTTCTGTCTTGGTCCTCAGAGTGACGTCTTTAAACTGGACATCCACAGAGGACAGCCCCAGAAACCCTCCCTGTACTAACAAGGACATGTTTGTTTTCTCCCCAGAACAGCCTCGTTTCCAAGAACCCCACCATGAGGAGCCAGTGTGGAATCAGGAGAGATAGGGTACCCAGTGAAGGTGAGGCAGCAGGACCAAGTGGATGGGACCAGCAAACCATGCCTTCTCCTCTCCACCCTATGACCAATCGGGACGATGGCTTACACTCACCACAGAATCACTAGCACAACAAAGGGTGTTATGGCATTTCTTTCCACAGTGACCAACCTGCCAGGTCTTCTGTAGACTTCTATCCAGGAACAGCTTCCCCTATGGACTTATTTCCAGGGACAGCATCCCTTTCTGGCCCATGTAGTCAGTCATAAAGGTTGAGAAAGCAACTTCCTAAGTCTTAAAAATTCAGACACATGTTTTTCTGTGTGAAAATTAAGAAACCAATTCAATTAAATGTAGGACTAATTTATGTGTTAAATCTCCCTTTGGGGGGTGTATATTCCTGTGTATGCACAGAATACATCTGAGTGCGTATGTGTGGGGGCCACAGGTTGACATTAGGTGTCTTTCTGATTGCCCTGGACCTGGAGCTCACTAGCTAGTGAGACTGGTTAACCAGTGAGTTCTAGAGACCCCCTCCCCAGAACTGATATTACAGACACACACTGTTATGCCCAACTTTTATATGGGTTCTGAGAATACAGGTCACCATGGTGGGAAGGTCATGATAACCAAAGCATGAGGCATCTGATCACAGTGCATGTACGGGAGTCAGGGAGCAGAGATGAATGTGAATGTTCGTGCTTTCTTCTTTGTTCCTTTTTTA
>JADRCD010220423.1:0-5000 GCA_019843815.1 Montemys delectorum
TATTTATTTATTTTGGCACTCAGCTATGAGTTTTCCTCTTAGCACTGCTTTCTTTTTGTCCCACAAATTTTGGTATGTTGTGACTTCATTTTCCTTAAATTCTAAAAAGTCTTTAATTTCTTTCTTTATTTCTTCCTTAACCAAGATATCATTGAGTAGAGCTTTGTTCAGCTTCCATGTGTATGTAGGCTTTTTGGGGTTTTTGTTGTTATTTATGACCAGCCTTAGTCACTTGTGATCTGATAGGATGCATGGGATTATTTCAATCTTCTTGTATCTGTTTGGGCCACTTTTATGATCAATGATACTGTAAGTTTGGAGAAGGTACTATGAGATGCTGAGAAAAAGGTATATTCTTTTGTTTTAGGATCAAATGTTCTATAGATATCTGTTAAATCCATTTCGTTCATAATTTTTGTTATTTCAGTGCATCTCTGTTTAGTTTCTGTTTCCATGATCTGTGCATTGATGACAGTAGGATGTTGAAGTCTCCTGCAACTATTGTGTGAAGTGTGATGTGTACTTTGAGAACAGAAAATAAAATTGCCTTACTGATGGGTGCGCTGTGCCAACCCTGACCAGCAGGAATTAAGACGCGACACAACCAGTTCCTTTTCTTAGTGGTTTACTCAGGATACTTTACAGGCAGCATTGTGGAGAGGTGAGCCCGAGATTCCTACCCGGGCACAGCTTATATCCTAGTAGGAGCCCATGAACTCATGCCATGGGTCATCTCCCCATAGGCCAGGGAAGATCATGCCACTCAGAAGCACAACCTACAAGCCAAATCAGGTGTTGTTTATCTCAGAGCTCTCGGCCAGCCGTCGCCATCTTTAGGGCGAGGTTCGGACGGCTCTCTACAGATGGGAATTGACATGTACAGAATAAACCAGTAGACATTTTCTAAGAACTCATTTGTAGCATTGAGTACATTTCTTCTGCTAAATGTTTGAGTTTAGGAACTAAGACATTTGCTCATGAGTTATATAAGACAAACTAGATGTAAACAGATTTTTTTGAGACTGTGAACAATAGTTTGATGTTTGAACCTATACCCATAATTCCAATATTCAGAAGGCTAAAGCAAAAACATCTTTTATTCATTGTTAATGTAGATTCCATTTGGTCATCATCATTATAATAAATTCTGAATGTTATACAACTTCTGGTATATGAGAAATTGTATTTGTCTGTCTAAGAAATATGTTTATTCTAAAAGTACGATAGTACTATGAAACTAAACATAGAATTTCCATATAACTCAGCTCTATCACTCTGGGGCATATATCCAAAATACACTGTCTCCTCTTAAAGAGATATACATTCTCTCCTTGGTACATCCATCTTCCTCATTGTAGTATTTACAATAGTCAGGAAAATGAATCAGCCTAAATATGCACCTGTAAATGATGGATGTCAAGCTTGATAGTTTTATGTCAACTTGACCCAAGCTAAAGTCATTTGAGAAGAGGGAACCTCAATTAAGAAAATACCTCCACAAGATCAGATTGTAAGGCATTTTCTTATTTAGTGATTGATGTAGGGGTGCCCAGTTCTTGTGGACTATGCCACCTTTGGGCTGGTAATCTTCAGTTTTATAAGAAAGCAGGCTAAATAAAACTTGATGTGCAAGCCAATAAGCAGCACCTCTCTATTGCCTCCAAATCAGCTCCTGCCTCCCAGGTTCCTGTGCTGTTTGAGTTTTTGTCCTGATTGCCTTCTATGGTGAACAGTGATATGGAAGTATGAGCCAAATAAGTCCTGTCCTCTCCAAGTTGCTTTTTGGTCATAGTGACAATCAAAGCACTAGAAACCCTAAGATAATGGGTAATGAAAGTATGATTCATACATATAATATTTTACTCAGTTCTAAAGAAAAAAGAAAAGTATGACATTTGCTTGTGGGGGGAACTGGAAACCTATACTGAGTGAAAGACCTGAAAGACAAATTCTACACTGTCTTTTTTTCATATACATATCCTAGTTACATTCTCAGAGTAGTATATTTACATGGTGTATATAGAGTCTAGAAGACATAAAATGACCATATATGGAAAATCCTTAAGGACGGGGGACTAGTACATTAAATATGATATAAAGGCAGACAGGGAAATGTTGGCAGTGGGTTATGTTAAGAGAGGTTTGGGAAATTAGAACACAGAGGGAAGGGTTTAAAAAAACCTGAAAATATATTAAAAAAATCCATATTGAAATTAGTGCTTACTGCAAATTTGTTGTTTCTTTTAAAAAAGAATTTGGATGGCAGTTCCCTCCATTGAGAGGAAGTGGAGGGTGGAAGGGATGCTTCCCTTGAAGCAATGGGTTATTATACAAACACCATAGCACTGTGTGAGGGACATTTTCCCATAACTTGTTAATCATAGAAGTCCCTACCATAATACAGGGTGTTGCCCTTAATCTTACTTGCCAATCAGGACTTGATGGTAAGATCATATTCCTTAAAAACCATATGCTAAGTCATAGGATACATGGGGACATTAATCTAGACCTGAGCTGGGAGCTTTCTTACTACTGGTTAGATTGCAGAGTGCCAGAAGGTAGTATATGGGCAGCTAGGACGGACATGTCATTAACAGTCTTGCATAGCTGTGACCCCATGCGTTATAATAATGACAATTCCAGAAAGATGTGCTTATGATACAGTAGGGGTATGAGGATGGTTGGGGCAACTAACTGCTTCTTTTGGAGTCAAGGCCCACTGCATAGAAAAAAATATCTTTTAATACCTAAATATGCCTATTGATCATATAACACTTGCATTTTAGCAATGGAAATTACAAAAGGTAACATTTCTTCTTGAGAAGCAGTACCCAAACACATCCTTCACTGTAGACCATCAAAGACACTTATTGATGAGGTGGACTTCTTTATAGGGCAGAAGCCTCGTCCTATGGAACACACGTGTGCTACCATGGACCTCTCATGTTGTGATGGTTAAACTTCATTGTTGACTGGATCTAATTACTGTGGTACCTTTAATGCAGTATATGAAGCTGAGGTTCCTTCAGACAATTTTACAGGAGCAAATAGATGTGTGAAAGATGTCTGGGAATTAGTTGTGGGATGAATTTTGGCCACTCAAATAAGTTACATTGAGGCCCTAATCTCTAGTGTCATCATATGTCGCAAAAAACTCTTGGATGTAGTAACTGCAGTTGCACTAAACCCAGAGCAATATTATTCAAAAAAGAATGATGTTCCTTATAAGAAATAGAAAAGAAGCAAGAGAAAGAAATATAGTAAGAGGACATATAGGCCGGGCAGTTGTGGCGCATGCCTTTAATCCCAGCACTTGGGAGGCAGAGACAGGATAATTTCTGAGTTTGAGGCCAGCCTGGTCTACAGAGTGAGTTCCAGGACAGCTAGGACTATACAGAGAAATTCTGTCTCTAAAACAAAACAAAACAAAACAAAAAAAAGAGGACACACTGAGTGGTGGCCATCTAGAGAAAAAAGATGTCCCCAGAATCCAAGGTGTAAGTTAACTTACTTTAGGATGCCTAATTCCAGACTGTAAGGTAAGAACAACTGGTACCCTAACAACAGACATAATGCACACCTTGAAAGGGCTATAGTGAGTTTTTAAAAAGGATTTATTTGCTTTTAGCTGTTTGTATATGCGTGGACATGTACATATGAGTGCAGGTGCCTACAGAGACTTAAAGAGGGGGTCGGATCCACTGATGATGTTGATATAAGTGATTGTGAATAGCCTCACATGGGTGCTATGAATTGATTTCAGACCCAGTACATGAGCAATATATTTCCTTTAATTTCTGGACCATCTATTTAGCAAAATATTCCACTCTTAATAAGTTTACATATGCTTAAGATATATAATATCTTCTAATGTCATCATAGTTAAATGTCTTTGTCCTTAAAGTTTGACTTGAACTTTGATAAGTGTTTGCTCCATCTTAAGTGACTCTATAAAATTGATTTAAGGGAAGAATTAATAGAAAATATAGGATCTTTATTAGTTCTATGGAAAAAGGAGAAAACTGTGACAGGAAAGAACGCAATAGAATCCTCAAAGTTGTGAATCAGGTTTTTTTGTGGTTGTTGTTGTTGTTTAAAAAAAACTGCATAATTAAGAGAACAGTGTATTTTAAATTATTCTACAACTGGGAGAATATATATCATATAATATGTTGTATAATTGTATGATCCATAATAAAAATAAGTTAAATAGAATGGTTCCTGGCATTAAATCTGTTAAAAAAGTAAACAAGTGATTAGAAGCAACATATTCTCAACTTAGGAATAAAGCCACAAGAAGGGCTTAATGACAGATGGAAATATAAGGAGAATTGCTTATTTTGAGATAGGAGGATTTACATGTTTTACTTTAAATATGCAAGAACTCAAGACAAAATCAAAAATTTAAGCTAACATTCTGACATTCCCTCTTTCCCATCAATCTCTTTAACCTCTTTTCTTGTCCTTTATAGCTCCTATTCCTTCTGCCAAACAATGTTATCTATTGAGCTTTAAAGTATATTCAGGCTATGATGAGCACTACCATCGTTTCCTACCCAAAGGCCAAACACATCCAAGAGTTTCTGGCACAGTCTTCCTTGTGATCTGCAGAAAGGAGCTCACACTGGACCACTGCTTAAAACAGGATAACTTTATTTGGCGTCATAGCAATAAGAATGAATCCCAACCTTCAAACCAAAGGCAAAAGCACTGGAGGCAGCTGGGGAAGCAGTAGAAGACAGTGAGCTTCCCTGCTTGGGAAATCATCTTAATTCAGAGGTTATCATCTGCGCAAGCTGACAGAGTATCTTCCTCCTTTGCTCTCCATCATCTGCACCTTGCCCAGGCATCTAGACACTGCCTAGGAAACCTGCAGAATTTCCTCTCTCCCCTTTGTCAGGTGGGTTAACAGGTGTGGCTTTTTATTTGGATTCTGAATATCGGGCTCAGATCCTTGTGCTTGTGTGCCAAAGATTTTATTAACGGAGCCACCTCCCCTG
>JADRCD010220423.1:10000-11296 GCA_019843815.1 Montemys delectorum
ATAAAACCCATATTTGTTGCAATAATCTTACAAAATTCAGTTTGGAAAACCAGAACTTGGTTAATTCCTGCTTCATTAGTTTATTATCATGAAAATAAAATCTCAGTTTCTCATTGTGATCTTAGAACATCTATTTCCTTTGAGCTGTGATCAAATATATTTATTTGTGAAGATTTTTTTTAAATACATGTAATGTTATTGAAAATACGATGAAGGGCTACAATTTCATGGTCTGTGGCATTCTGGTGAATTTGAGTTGTTTGTATTAGAACTCAGGTCTCTATGAATTAAAGCAGTAGCTAACCATGTCAGCTTGCTTGGATTCTTGCCCACTTAGTCAAGAGGTGGAATTCAAATAAAAAATTTAGTGTTCATAAGTTTTGTCCAAATGGAACCAAATGTGCCCTCAGAATATGATTAAAAGAACCTTTTGTGATGATGCATAGACTTAGAAAAATTAATACTGTGGGCCTATGTTTTTTATTGGCTGAAATTCTGTAAGGTGAGTTTCATAAAACAGATTTCCCACCTGTTTGTTCAGCTGCTTTGCCCATCGTGTGCAAAATTTCTCCAGTCGCCAGTACCTCTCTGCCTTTAACTTTTGATTTAAACATTAAGACAGTACACTCTTTTTCCATCTATTTAGGCATTCTTAAAGCTGCATGATGAAAATGGGGTTTATAATCCGTTTCTTCAGTCAGTATCCATTTCTCATTGTTAGTACAACACTGGGAGTGCTTGAAAAACTCGTAGGGAATCATATTATTTTATATATATTCAAACATAATATATGTAATAATGTTATGCCTCTTGGGGTAATAATGTCCCCTCCCATGAGCCATAGATTATCTATTAAACTCTCTAATACTAGACACAAGAAATTTATTCTCTAGTTGTTGGTCAGGGGAGTCCAAACAACTTCTAAAATAATGCAGGCTACTTCTGTTGTCCTTGACTGTCTCCCACAAGCTGAGAGTAGTTCTCTACTTCTGAAGACACCATGCATTTTAGACATAGGATTCAGATGAATCTAGCCAGATCTGACACAAAAGAAAGACTTCTCCCTGAGGACTAGCTTTCATAATATTGGAAGGTGTTATGCAAGCTTGCAAACAAGGACAGTAATCAAAAGTCCTACCATTCTGTGATGCTTAAAACACACAGCAATGACCAGCTGTGAGACATTCCTAAAGTTACAGTAGTGACACTTATTACATGTGAGTGACTAGCAGCTGGACTTAAAGCCCTGAACAGAAGATCATATGGATACCGGGTAACCTATCCAGCTATCTGGGG
>JADRCD010220424.1:0-20897 GCA_019843815.1 Montemys delectorum
GTATGTGTGTGTGTGTGTGTGTGTGTGTGTGTGTGTGTGTGTGCATGCGTGCTTGCATGTGGAGACCAAAGATTAACCTCAGGTGTTGCTTTTCTTTGATTTTTAAAAACAGGGTCTTCCACTAGAATATGAAGCTCACTAATCCAGCTAGATTGGTACTAATCCAGCTAGATTGGTATTACAAGCCTGTTTGACCATGCCTGGCTTTTTACATGAGTGCTGGGGACCAAACTCAGATCCTCAATAAGCATCTGCTGAGCTATATCTCTAGCCCCAAAAATTAATTCTTTATATAGAAATAAATAAGCACATCCTTTTATTAGTATGTAAACTTGGTTTCATCTTTAATATATAATACATTATTTATATTGTATTAAAGTAGACTCTTTTATGAATTATTTCCAGTAAACTTATACCTATTTTATCTACCTGTTATATTAGCTAGGGTGTTTTTGTTTTCATCAACTTGACATCTAGGAAATGCTTCCACTATATTGGCCTGTGGGCCAGTCTTAGGGGTATTTTCTTGAATGATGAGTGATATAGGAAAGCCAAGATGACTGTGAGTGATGACATTCCTAGGCAGTTGGTCATGGGGTATCTATGAAAGCAGATGAGCATGTCATGAAGAGCAAACCAGTAATCAGTGCTCCTTTACAGTCTTTCCTTCAGTTCCTGACTCCAAATTCCTGCTTTGGGTTCCATGATGAACTAAAATGTAAGCTGAAATAAACCCTTTCCTCTCGAAGTAGCTTTTGGTCATTGGTGTTTGTCACAGCAATAAAAACAAACCAAGACAACCATATACCCAGGGCCATATGATAATGTCTATAGAAGAAAGATGTTCTAAATGGAAAAACACTTAATAATATTTATTCTAGTTTCATGTCTGTTGCTGGGTGGAATATTCCAACAAAAAGAAACATGATTACTGTCCATTATTTTGGGAAGGCAAGGCAGAATTCAAGCATATAGTCATATCACATCTATAGTTAAGGACAGGGAGAAAAGAATATGGTTTCTCAGACTTCATTAATGAATGCTAGCTTCCTTACAGCATGATCATGGCTTCCCATAAATTCTAAAAGAATATTTTCAGTGAAAGGCATTTAGGTCTCTGCTTGCAATATATTATACTTGGATCTATTGACCAAAGCAGTTACGATGAACTCTTACTCTTAGTCTTTATGGAATGGTGTTACACAAGGGCATAGGCATTAGAGGTCACCAATATGGTGGTTCACCACTAAGAAATGAAACTTTGGTCCATGAAGTGCAGAAGAGCTCACCCTTACCATCAAATGGTACAGGAAGAAATCTAGAAATAAGACTTGCTAAAGAAGATGATCCTATTGTTTTACTTTCATGAAGGCAGTTGCGTACTGTACTCAGAAGTTTCTTGCCATGAGCACAGATAGTCCTACTTTTAACCTTTAAAAAGCTTTCTTCAATATGGAGCAATCATGCCATTCTCAACCCAGGAGAGCTAGGATTAGAGCCATTATGGTTAGCAGTTTTAATCTTTAAGTTTGAGGAAAAGGAATGATGTATAGTGCTGGGGGGAAATGGCCAAAGGCATGGGAACATAAAATTAAGGTCATTTGCCACCCATTGAGAGGTCAGTGAAAAACTAACACCCAGAGCTATGAGTATGGAACTTGCTAGAAATTAAAGTTCAGGGCGAGGTTCTGTACCACTGAGCTATATCCCACAAAGCTCTACTTTAAGCTCCATGATGGTACAAAACAAACAAGCAAATATAGCCCCCACCCCCAAACAGGCTTACAGTTTTATCCAGGTATGATGACTGATATGGCTTATACAGAAAGATCATCACAAGTTTCAGCCCAGTTTAACCTGTGCAGCAAAAGTCTGTCTCAAAATCATCAAGGAAAAAGAAAGATATCAGAGTTCTGCAATTTGAATATAGATCACGAATCAGAGCAACTAGGAAGCATTAGACTCACAAGTACTTCAAAATCTGGATGACTAAGGGCTAGTGTGGGGGGGGGGCGGTGGTGGTGGTGGTGGAATGTGACCTTCGGAAGCAAGACTTCCACCTCTGGGATGAAATTCTTTCTACCCATTTCCTCCCTACGAGATTAAAGGTGGTAGCTGTTAGTGTTCTCAGGTTCCTCTCAGTCCTGAAGAGGTCTTAGAGGGTAGGGGTGGCCTGACAACCTCATGCAGATTCAACAACAGACACAAAGCAGGTCTTAGATGTACATAGAGATGATAATCCCAGTCTGTGGTGCTGTAAATGTATATTGTCTGTTCCTGAGGGGGAGTAGACTTTTTGCAGGCCAGATTTGAAGGCCTCTGGGTATCTCCAGTATTCCTTTCTGCCTCAGTGTGGCCTTTATTTTATATCTGTCCTGCAAATCATTTGCAGAGGAAAAAGAATAAACATGTAAGCCATGGTGATGAAGGGTGCAGGCTGAAACTTTCAGATGAGTATCAGATTCTAAGCATCCAAATGAAAGTTAAATCAAAATAATCCTTTTCAGGCACTGCCTTCTAGGCCAATTTATGAGCCACATAAAGAAAGCAATGTTTCTATTGCATGTTTACAAAAGCTAAGATTAAAAGTAGTTTATCAACCATGATCACTAATCTTACTTATCTGAATAGCTCTTAACTCTTTCTATTATTCCAATTTACCTTCAATGAAATTTTTCTAAAAGCACCATAATTTTGAGTGCAGAAGAAGTTGAGTACAAAGAATGTGTCACAGATACTACAAATGACATGGAAAAAGAAAAATTTAATTCATTCTTTGAGAATTTCATACATATATGCAATGTATTTTGATCATATTAACCCCCATCCCTCTTCCAACTCCTCTCGGAGAGTACCTCCCCCCTCAATTGCTGCATTCTCTGTTCCAATTACATGTCTTTTTTCATAACCCACTGAATCGAATTGGTGTTGTACTTATATGCATTGGTATAAGGCCAAAAGAATTTTTCAAAATGACTTGAAAACTAGTTTGAGCAAGGGTGACATTGTTGGAATAGTTAGAACCTTAAAGTTGTCTAGTTCAATCGGACTAGAATATGTTTATATTCCAAGTTCTAGTAGGTTTGTCTAAAGAATTATTTTTTTTAACCTCAAACTATATTTTATTAAATACCCAAGACATCTGTGTTGGCCAGCCTCTCAGATGCCAACAGTGGTCCTTGCCTTGTAGTATTCACTTCCTTGAGTAGGAAAGAACTTAGTGATGGTCTACTAATGATCAGACTACAGCTAAAGTCAACAAGACTTTACTTCTGATATTAGGCCACAAAAGACCAACTTCTTGTTTATTTGTGATCCCCCATAGAGCCTCTCTCCTCTCTTGGAGTCTTTGTCATGGAAAAGGCAAACTGCATCCCTTTGGCAAAGAACTAAAAGAGGCATGTAAGGGCTAACAATTACTGGAAACCCTGGATCCAAGAACCTATGAGGACTTATATTCTGCTAGAGTCATGTAAAAAAGTTTGGAAGAGGACTGTGTTACAATCAAGTCTTCACATGAAACTACAGCTCAGATATCACTTTGATGTCAGCCTCGTGAAATACTCAAGTCAGATGATTCAACAACACCTGTCATGATTCCTGACCCCCCAGAAACTGAAAGCTAATACATTTTGTTGTTTTAAGCCAGTTTTGCAGTAATTTGTTACAGAATAGTGGATACTGAATGCAAGATCACTGGTGTGACCCGATCAAAGGAAAAAATATCACTTCTTTGTACTGTCTCCTGCCTATGAAAAACATTATTCTAATAAATCTCTACAAAGCTTAAGATTTGTATGTAGTCAGGGATCCTAAGACATAAACAAATAAATTCAAAAGGCCCAACTAATCAATAATAACAGAGCAGTTTTGGTAGAATGCAATATGATGTTCCCCCATAGTGCTCAGTGCTAGAATTGGAGAGTGTTAGAATTCATTCTTGGAATAATGGCTAACTTTGTACCCTTTAACTCTGCATTTCCTATTGAAAGGGAACGTTATTTTTCATTTACTTTACCTTCTAACATAAAAAATATCATCAACAAACTATCCTAGAATGGCTTCCAGAAAGGATATTAATTAAAGCAAATACATAAACAGAATCCTGTCTCTCTACAAGTCTTATTTCATGCTTGAGCTCCTTTCATGTCCTTTGAAGATAGCCTCTTTTCCAGGCAGAGCTTTCGCTTGCTTCACTCTTGCGAGATGACCAGGTTGGCTGCTGGCCAGCTGCTTGTTTGTGGGAGCCTTCCTCCCTGGCTACTCGGTTCATCTGACTGGAACTGTCTGGCCTAACAGGGAGGCAGGCAGCTGAATGAAGTCCTAGCTGCCAGTCAGACTGGAAACAGCCCATGATGCTTTCTCACAGTCGTGGTGAGTGACTGTCCATGGAAGGGAGGTCTAGGCCTCTGAAGGAGGTATCTTTCTTGGGCTGAAGCTCATAAGAAAAACAGAAGTTGAGCTACATCTCCCCACCCCCACCACCTCTCTTTCACTAATGGCTCATGAAATAAACTGAGTTGTTAATGACAGTGATTTCCACACAGGTCTCAGAGTTGCCAAGAACACCCAATTTATAAACCCAAACCCAGTTAAGTTTACATTATGGGTATATGTGTTGGCAGATTATATGTAAAAAAAAAAAAAAAAAGTAAAAATCACAGACACAAGTCCCCTTGGTATAGCCCACAGCTTGAGTTCAGATTGCACTAACATTTCCATTAATACTTGCAAATTTTAGAGGTCAAAATAGGAGCTCGGAAGAGATCCCAGGAGGGATCTGGGGAACTCTGAGAAAGGTAACTTGGTGCTTTTCGTGAAACCAACATGAATGCACATCTTCACAGAAGTGAGAATTAATGTCATGGTTCAAGAGAATATGAAAGATTTTGAGTGATAGATGAAACTCAAAATTTCTGTTAGTGTTAAGTCTGGTCACCTGCATTTTTTGCAGTGACAAACTGTACTGGCCCTTCTGGACATTCAATTGCAGCAAACTTTCACAGTTTTCTATTGTATGTCTTATATCAGAACTGTTGAGAAGAGATGAGAAATCTCTTTTACTGGGAAATCATTTGGGGCTATGTCAGGATGAATAAATTGTAAATTGTGTCTGCCCTCTGAAGTCAGCTCTTTTGTTGTCCTGAATGTAGATGGGTTTTCTAAAAGTACACACCTCACTTTTGTGTTGAGTACACTCAAACTACTGATACTAGTTCAGCTTTGTCCTGGGTGGCTGGCCAATGGCAAGGTCTTCCTTCCAAAGAACCAGTAGCTTCATTTCAAAGAGATAGAAGAACTCCGGTTGGCTGGTAGAATCCATGAATAATGTGTGGGTGAATGCTATATGTGAGGACAAGACAGGATAAAAGGCTTAGACATTACCAGCTGAGCCTCATAGCCAATGAGAGAGAAGAGTGAACTACTTTTTGATTCCCTTCATATAATGGACTTAGATGTCCACATTCTTTCTCATGTGTCATTGCAGTGCATCTCAGGAAAGTCAGCAGATTATGGACTACTGAACTGTTGACTTGGTTTTTGTCATAATGTTGGCCTTCACCAAGGTAATGTAGATAGAAATAAAAAGACATCAGTATTGAAGCCCAAAAGGGTCCTTCACTTTTCTACTCCCTTACTTTTTAAATTTCTGACACCTGAGAATAGAGCAACATGTCAGAGTAATTGTGGCCCCAGAATGGAAAAAAATGAGTAAACCTGAACCCAACTTGAATCTTGAAACTGACACCAATTCTCAGATCCCTGTACTAGAAGAAAATACTAATAGTCCATATTTATGATTTTTTTGTAACTACTGCAAAAAAAGTACTAGATAGAAGCAAGTCAGGGCAAAGATTATTCTCACTAATGAACTAGTTCCATGGGTCTGGCTATGGTGTCCAGACTGCTTGTAGCTGGTAACATTGTTAAAGAACAGACAGTAGTATGTCCCTGGTAACCTGCTTCCAGCTGATAGGCTTCTCATCTTAATGGTTCTGCAGCCCTTCAAAGGGTACCACCATATGGGATCTAAGTGTTCAAACTCATGAGCCTATGAGGGACATTTCCAGATCAAACTATAACATTGTGGTAAGCCATCGGGCTTTGGAATTATTATGTAGAATTTTTCCTGTCTTGCTTTGCAGTGCTATGGTTTAAACCCAGAGCCCCAGGCAGTATCCCCAGTCCTTGGTATCATGACTATGTAGTTATGAGTAAATATAGAGACACATACTTTAGCAGAATTTAGTATAACTGGAGCCCTCCATCTTATCATGTTCAAATATGAAAGTTTTTGTCCTAATTGATGAGAACAGTAGCTATTATCTACTTCCACCCCCTCATAAAGGCAACAAAGTTTAGAGAATAAGATAAAGATATCCCTGACAGGTGACAAATCACCAAGAGACAGGTATGTATTTTGTGGCACAATCATGTCTGGACTTCAGATCTCTAGATTCACACATAGGATTAAAAAAAACATTACTTCTTTAGAAAACATGTTTTTTAGTTTATACATGTGTATTTGTATAAACATTGGATGTGCACTGTAACAAAACCTACCCCACATAATCTATGTACAGGAGCAAAGAAACAACATAATAACTGTGTACTCGTTTTAGAAATTCCTCCCAGGATATTTTCTCATCAGCCTAGACACAATATACATATTTTTAAATAGGGGGCAGGTGTCTAGTTCCTGAATTCCAATGCTAGATAGGCGAGACAGGAAGAAAAACATTCTCTTAGAGATTAAATGATCTGTTCTGTCCCAGAATTATCTCTTATACAGTCTAAGTTACAAAAATAACTATTAACTCTTGATTTCTCTCTTTATGCAGAGCTCCATAATAAGTCTTACAGACTACTACTATTTTGCCATTTCCCTACGAATCTGATAGAGTGGGTAGAGTTTGATGAAATATACATGTTCCTATCTGAACATGATATGATCACAAGATGATCTTTTTCAATTCTTGATTGTGCTATCAACCATCCTAACTCCAGTTTCAGGGGGTCTGAAACTGTTTTGCCTCTGTGGGCACATGCATGCATGCGGTGCATATAAACTTAAGAACACACACACACACACACACACACACACATACACACACACACATGCACTCATGCACGCACACATGCACAAATAATAAGTAAATCTTTGAAAAGACTCTCACTTTCCTAAAAGTAAAGCTGGATAAAGTGTATCTTTACAAGAACTTCAATCAACCAGGGACTTCACAAACTCAGTTTTTGAAGTTTCCTGAGAGATTCCTGCATAGTCTCATTTGCTTGGCTTTAAGGAGATAGATTACAAATTATAAAAAAGTGAATAGTCCTCTCTGCTGCTCCCTACCTGGAACTTAGCTTCCAGACTCCATTCTCATCTTGCAGCTTGATGTGCCTCAATATATACTGTCTTCTAAGTGTCCCTGAAAAATCCAGACATGCTATTATGTGAATGTCTCAAGCAGGGTTCTAATGAGGAACAGCTGACACACCCAGGAGAGGATAATTGAGAAGGATTTATTTGCAGAGTTGGCACAGGGGAATCACAAAGAAGAGTGCAATACCTTGTAACTCCTAGTAGCCAAATTGTTTTTGCATTAGCCTGAGAGTTGAGGAGAAAGAATGGGTCTCAGAATTAGAAAGGGGCTAGTGAGTTGCCCCAGACTCACATACCCAGGAAAAGATGATCGGGACATATTCCTAGGCTGTAAAGAGATAGCCAGTGGCATAATGACACTATCTTTGCTTCCTCTAATGTCACTCATCTTCTGAAGCTGTTCTTGCTGGGTCAAACACAATTGGCAGTGAGAGGCCATGGAGCCCTGTTGATGTAGTCTAGACCTACAGCGTCCTGGTAGAGAGCAGAGAAGAGATGGAGCAGAGTTGAGCTGAGAGGACAAAGCAAAGACATCTGACTAGGGCACTCACTGATACATCCTGAGAACCCACCCACAGATCTGTGGACACACTGAGTACAAAAACATGCTTCTCAACTATACAAGCATAATTAGTACCAAGTAGTAAGACTCTTTATTCTTCTACATGACTTATGCTGCAATAAGTCATGTGGATAATTCCAGAGTTCTTTGGAATATATTTGTATGCAAATCTTCCCACTTCTCTCCAGATATATTTTGGGGGAGGGAGGGTGATTATTATGTGTGTTAAGGATAAAACATGACCATCCCTACTGTCCTGTAATTCTCTAAATGATCAGCACCCCAGAGAACTGTGCCAATCTCTTAGATATACTAAAATGTTTGCAGACACTGCCAGGAATGTGTATTTGTGTTGCTGTACCCTGAGTATCAATTTAAAACCCTGTGTAAAAATTTTTAATTTGATAGGTTTGATTTTGTATCTAGGAGCCAATATTCTGCACAGAAAGCAGTACAAATGATGGGTCTAATGTGAAAGAAGAAACCTTCAAATGTCCTTCAATAGTATCAAAGAAATAACAGCTTTTGTTCTTCTTTGAGACAAAATGAATAAAGTTGATGCCTAAGTCTGCTCCCCTTTAGCCCCTGAACTTTAATCATGTGAAAATATCTGTGAATGAGTCTTCAGAAAACCCAAGAAGTGATGAGCATACATTGCTGAGTTCATTATCTACAGTGATAAATACCCTGTCCTCTGGAGCTGTCTCTTGTCTCCCTGATGTAAAGGTTCAATATTGCTAGGTGTTGACATCAGCAAAGGGAAACAAATATTTTACTTAAAATTAGAATTGGGGTATGATTAAGCTAGATGAAGATAAAAGTGTGACAATGCCACATGGCATAGTCCTAAGGCTCTCTCTCTCTACCAGTGGAATATTCACAAAGCATGTCGGGTATGATATATTAAGTGGTGATTGCTCTTGACTCTGAATTTTGGTGATAAAGAAGCAATGTGTTAATGATCATTTGTTCTTTAGGTATGTGTCCAATGTCTTTGTCTCCAGCATCATGATATCCAACAATAGGAAATGTCAAAGAACAAGATTTCATGTTTGCTCTTTGGGAACAAGGTAGAGGTTGGTGGTAAGGAAATGTGGCCTTAAAATAGGGAGGGCAAGGAAAAGCCTACATGTGAGGAATGTGCTAATTCATACTTCAGAAACGTAGTCAGCATGAGTAAACTAGGTCAAGCAAGATACTGGGAATAGTGGGTATTTGTTAAAATGATGCATGGATGACAGATGATGAGAAACCGTGTCTTTGGATGCAGTAAAGAATAGTAACTAATACAAAACTCAGAGAGTCACCATTCTTCTTCAGTATTTCCTTACAGCTCTTTCAAATCAGCAGGATTAAACCCACACTCCTCATACAAAAGGAAATAGGAATATAACAGGAAAATTAAGGGTTGAAAAAAAGTTCTTCCAGATAGCCATAGCTTTTCCTTCATGAAATACAAGGGAACATTTTTTTTTTAACATTCTTTACCAACCACAAAATCCTAAATCTGTTTTCCCTTGAGTGCAATTTTTAAAGAACAGTATATGAAATATTACTAAGAATATCCTAGAGGTGCCAGGCTGCGGTTAGCTGGGATCCAGATCTTCAACTTCTGTGTTCTTTAATACCCTGTGATAAGGCCTTTGGATCGAGTGTAAAAACAGTTAGCTAGCTGGACTAATGTATGCAAATGACAATATTATTAAATGGTTTGGTAGCTGAAAATATATGACTAATATACATATGTGTTTTTATAGTAATTATAGAACTTTGAATAGAAATAACTTGTGAAGAAATATCCTTTTTATATATAATGTTAAATTCTGGCTCTGTCTGTAACCCATATTAATTGGTCCAAGAGACTGGAACTTTGGGAAATAAAATGATTTTTGATGAGTAAACAATCCAGGGAAATATAACTGTTTTCCTGGGCAGAGTGTATTACTACTTAGGGGCATCATCATGCTGCTTAGGACCACTCTCCTCTGTGGTAGAATTCTTAAGAACATAGATCATCTTATTGGGGAGTAGCAAGGAAAAACTGTTTACCCGACAACTGCCACACACAGAAATTATAGAGAAAAAAAACCTGGTAATTAACTACCTGTGCATTATTTGTGCTTGTGTTGCTATACTTCTCAGTTATGATGGAAATTTTGAGATGGTACCTTAGTCCATCTGGTCTGGTATGTCAAAGCATTACAAGCTTAGTCTACAAGCATTTATTTATTTCTAACAGTTCTGGAGGTTTGGAAGTCCTGTCCTGGTTAAATCCTTCTTCTGATTGTAGACCCCCTTGTCGTAAAAAAAAAAAAAAAAAAAAAAAAAAAAATTGAGAGTCTCCTAGGCCTCTCCTTATAAAGATAGTAATCTCAGTCAAGAGAACCCCCAAATCATGAACTCATTGGCTCTCAAAAATGCATTGCATTGGAAATTGGGGCCTCAACATGGATTTGGGACTTAAATATTCAATCCCTAGCAGATGAGAAATGAAATAAAAGAAATGCAAACTAAACAATTCGGCTTGACAGTATCTTGTATGCTATAAAAAAACAATCTCTAAGAACTTGATGCCTTTTACTGATTAGGCTTTCTTAAATAATTAGGATAGAGTTTCTAACATTAACATGACAAACAAGTTCCTTGAGTGATCTTGAAAAGGCTTGTGGACAACGTTAGAGATAGGTATGCATTCCCAAACAGACTTAGATAGGAAGCAGATAGGATATTTTCATCTGAGGACTACATTCCTAAGAAGAACTAGGGCAAAACCTCCGATATACACCTCAGACAAACAGCTGGGATAATTATGACTCAACCTGGCTGAGATGCTCCCTTCATGGCATCAGAGGCTAGCAATTAACCTCTCTTAGGTGAAGATTAGAAGCCTTGATCATTTCAACACATGTGTCAGTTAATTTCCTACCCACAAAGACTGTGGGTATGCCGGCATGGTGGCTCAAGCATTAAGAAGACTGAGGCAGGAGAATTGTGCTGACTTTGAGAGCAAAGTGGACTGCATAGTGAGTTCCGTGCCAATCTGGGAATATAGAGTCAGATCTTCTGTCAAAGATAAATAAATGAAAGAAAGAAAAAAACATGTGTTTTTAGTTAGGCTTATATGCCATGATGGAGAACAACTTGGAAAGGAAAGGATGTATTTCAACTTACTGCTTCTTCATGAAAGAGTGTCAGAGCAGTCACCTAGTAGAAAGAGCTGGAGCAGAGAATCTGGAAGAGTGCTGCATACTGAATGAAGCCAGTAAGCGCCTCCTGGCTTGCTTGTTTGCTTTCTTGTACACACCAGGACCACCTGCCGAGGCAGAGGTGGAGGAGGGCTGCATCCCCAACAGTGTGCTGAGCCTTTCCACATCAATCATTAGTCAAAGATTGGGGGAATCAACATCCCTGACCTCAAGCTGTATTACTGACCAATTGTGATAAAAACTACATGGTATTGGTACAGTGACAGACAGGTAGATCAATGGAACAGAATTGAAGACTCAGAAATGAACCCACATACCGATGGTCACTTAATCTTTGACAAAGGAGCTAAAACCATGCAGTGGGAAAAAGTATTTTCAACAAATGATACTAGTTCAACTGGCGGTTAGCATGTAGAAGAATGCAAACTGATCCATTCTTATCTCCCTGTACAAAGCTCAAGTCCAAGTGGATCAAGGACCTCCACATCAAACCAGATACACGGAATCTAATAGAAGAGAAAGTAGGGAAGAGCACATGGGCACAGGGGGAAATTTCCTGAACAGAACACCAAAGGCTTATGCTCTAAGATCAAGAATTGACAAATGGGACCTCATAAAGCTTCTGTAAGGCAAAGGACACTGTCAATAGGACAAAATGACAACCCACAGATTGGGAAAAGATCTTTACCAATCCTACATCTGATAGAGGGCTAATATCCAATATATGCAAAGAATTTAAAGAAGTTAGACTCCAGAGAACCAAATAACCCTATTAAAAATGGGGAACAGAGCTAAGCAGAGAATTCTCAACTGAGGCAACTCAAAGGGCTGATAAACACCCAAAGAAATGTTCAACATCCTTAGTCATCAGGGAAATGCAAATCAAAACAACCCTAAGATTCTGCCTCACACCAGTCAGAATGGCTAAGATAAAAAAATTCAGGTGACAGCAGATGCTGGCGAGGATGTGGAGAAAGAGGAACACTCCTCCCCTGCTGGTGAGATTTCAAGCTTGTACAACCACTCTGGAAATCAGTCTGGCAGTTCCTCAGAAAATTGGACATAGTACTACCTGAGGACCCAGTTATACCACTCCTGGCTGTATACTCAAAAGATGCTCCAACAGATAACAAGAACACATACAGGCTCCACTATGTTCATAGCAGCCTTATTTATAATAACCAGAAGCTGGAAAGAACCCAGATGTCCCTCAATAGAGGAATGAATACAGAAAATATGGTACATTTAGACAATAGAATACTACTCAACTATTAAAAACAAGGACTTCATGAAATTCACAGGCAAATGGATGGAACTTGAGACTATCACCCTGAGCGAGGTGACTCAGTCACAAAGGAACAAATATGGTATATACTCACTGATAAGTGGATATTATCCCAAAAGTTTGGAATAACCAAGATTCAATTCACAGACCATGTGAAGCTTAAGAAGAAGGAAGAAAAAATGTGGATGCTTCAGTGTTTTTTAGAAGGGTGAACAAAATACTCACAGGAGGAAATATGGAAACAAAGTGTGGAGCAGAGACTGAAGTGGCCATCCAGAGACTGCCCCACCTGGGGAGCCATCCCATATACAGCCACCAAACACAGACATTATGGTGGATGCCGGGAAGTGCTTGCTGATGGAAGCTGATTTGGCTGTCTCTTGAGAGGCTTTGCCAGAGCCTGACAAATGCAGAGGCTCTCAGCCAACCTTTGGACTAGCTGGGGAGTGGGGGAGGGGGACAGAGAAGGGACTAAAAGAGTTGAGGGGGTTTGCAGACCCATGGAGGGAGCAACAGTGTCAACAGGCCAGACCCTCCCCGAAGCTCCTGGGGACTGGACCACCAACCAAAGAATACACATGGAGCCACCCAAGGCACTGGCCACATATGTGGCAGAGGATGGCTTTGCTGGACATCAGTGGGAGCAGAGGCCCGTGGGCTTGAGTGTGTTCGATGCCCCAGTGTAGGGGAATGTGTGGTGGGGGAGCACACTCATACAGGCAAGGGGGATGGGATAGAAGGTTTCTGAAGGGGAAACCTGGAAAGGGCAAAACATTTGAAATGTAAATAAGGAAAATATCCAATAAAAAGAAAAAAGAAAAAAAAGAAAATGCGTCCAAAAGCTTGCCTGCAGCACAATAAGATAAAAGCATTGTCTCAAGTGAGGTTCCTTTCCCAAGATAGTTCTAGCTTATGTCAAGTTTATATCCTGCCCCGTGCTTCCCCCAGCAAACAAACAAAAAAACAAAAAACCCAGGACACTATATAACACTTCAAATATTCACATTCTTTTTTATTTGGGCTTTAGAAAGTTTGGTCCTATTTTCTGATCATTCTAGAAAAATGAATCCCCAATAATGATTTGATTAGATTCAGCAAAGCAGCAAGAAATTTTGTTAGGAAGAAGGAAGATGAGTTCATTTGAATTAAAAGCCATTGGGTGATAATATTTAGATCATCTATAAACTACTTCATGTTTCCATTTCATATCATTTAAAGTCATTTATATTTTTAATAATTATGAATATCTTAGGACAAGCATAGTGACGTAAGTCTTTAATCACAGCACTTGGGAGGCAGAGGCATTTAGAATTTGTGAGTTTGAAGCCTGTCTGGTATACATAGTAAATTTCAGACCAGTCCAGATTACATACTGGTCTGTATGTATGCAAATGAAAGCACGTAACCATGGAGGCCAAAAGAGGGCATCAGATGTCAATTCCATGGAGCTGGTATTATAGTGCTTGTGGGTACATCATTGTTGTGACAACTGAACTCTTGTCCTCTGCAGGATCATTGTACACCTTTAACCACTGAGCCATCACTCTAGCACCCATGTTGTTGCTTTAAATGGTTTATTGAGCTCAGGAATTTCACAGGATTATGTGAGCTTCTTTGAGGTTTGTCCTATCATAGAGTTGAAGCTCTTGGCAGAAGGCCTTTTGAAAACTTGATTCTTTAAAAGGTGTGCTTCACATGCTATTCAGGAGGCGCTTATAACAATTTTTTTTTTCAGGCACAATACTAGCTATAAGCCTTCTGTATATTCCAAACTTACGTTATTCAGAAAAGTAGAGAAAGCATGAGCTAAGGTATTACAGAAGATGGCCTTTCTACACCATGTCCCCTGACATGACACATCTCCTGGACTTGTCCATGGGCTGGTCATTGCCAATCTCTGTCTATTCATTCTTTCTAATATTATGGAATTATTTTTAGCAGAGTAAGATGCTTTTTTTTTTGGATGAAGAATCACCTAATTGCTTGTTTTCCTTGGTGCTTTGCAAATCTGATTAATGTTAACTCAGATGGAATATTATAAAGTTATTTATGCTGTGGGTGATAATTACTTGCAAATGCATTTATGGCTACAACAAAGCTTCACTAAGTTCATACAATTCAATTATCCAGCCCTTGGGTGATGGTTTCTTTCCCTTCCTTTAAAAATACTATTAATTATCCTTAGTTTACTGTTAGTTAAGACTTTTTCCTGAGCCTTAACTCTTTGGCTCATTACACAAATCATCAATGTGGAAAGCAGAGACAAGAGTAATTTATATTTTTTTCTAAAATGTAAATATGGTGAACAACACCTTGAGTGTAGAATATATTGAGCAGTACTATATTTTTTAGGAAGGGAAAGGGATAGAATTATCTCACCACCAAGCTCACACACCCAGACATGCTGCTCTCACTTCATATACTTCCAGGGAAACTTTTAAATCTGGTAATTCTTTATTTTAAAAACCCTGAAATTTCTAGAGGGATCAAAGTGCCTATATGAAAATTGTAGTAGGTTCTTTGCCAGTGCACAGTAGATAGAGTTGATTGCTACAAACTACTTTCAGCAAAGGAACACATATTTTTAATCCCATCCTTTCAAATGATAGCACTAGACAATTGACTTTACTCTTAATAAATAGTACGTTGTGTTCCCCCACCCAAGGTTTTGGCTTGAAAGACAAAATAGTTTAAACCCAAGTGATCTCCAGTCACAGTTTCCATAGGTCACTACCCCTGTGGGAAAAGAGCTCACAGCACACATTTGTTTTATAAAGTACTACCCATCAATATTGATTTTCCTTTGACTCCACCTATCCCCCCAATAGAGAACTTTGAAGTATGTCCTGAGAAAATTACTTGACAGAGAGTGTGAACAATCAGATCTGTAGTATTTTTAAGTTTATGGACTCCGAATTCATATGCAATACATAGAAGCTTTAGAGTATTCTTTCAGTATAAATAAAAAATATGTAGAATAAGAAATGTAGTGTGGGTGTGGAGGTAGTGGAGTTATAGGGAAAAATATCAATGTGAAGGAAAAAAGACTTCACAATTTTTAATTCTCTTCTTGGCTTTGCTCAACCATGTATTACCTAAAGATACCCAAAAGGTTGTCTTATATACTCTTCTGTCTCTCTCTGTCTCTCTGTCTCTCTGTTTATGTCTCTGACTCTCTTTCTCTATCTATCTATCTATCTATCTATCTATCTATCTATCTATCTATCTATAACAGTATATATGATATATTAATATATGTAGAATAGTATATATTATATACTAATGACATACACACACACACACACACACATGTGTGATAGTCAAATTCTCTATAATTAACCTTCATTCTTATCCCTACAATAACATTATGATATTCCTCCTGTCAGGATATTGAGAACAGTAGTGGTCATACAATGACAGTCCAGCTTATGGCATATTGGCTTGCTGAAGTGCTTTGAACACATTGACATTATCCTACTCTCCTGGCCATAGGTCCTGTTTCTCTGTAGAATTACAGGAAGGGCCTTTCTCTCAAGTCACCCATCCAAAAGGAGGCTTCTCCAGAAGATTTACTTCCAGAAAAGAAGACTAGACTAGACCCTACACTTGAGGCTCAGGAGAACTATATTTTCAGTTAGTGTTTATTTTTAGGACCAACTCACTTCCTCTCCAAATAGTTTACTCTTCCTCTATATTGCCTATCTTCCTGCTCCCCTTCACCAGTGAAAAGAGTTTATAAGCTTCTAAGTCTCAATGGATTATAGGAAACTAACTTCTTTATGATGCTTCCAGCAGTCCACATTACATCAGCCAAAGTAGCAGAGAAAGGAGGTGTAGAAGGGGATCAGGACAGGGCCTCCATGCCACATGCTGCAGATAACAGCTGTCCCAGCCCTCAGGAGACTGAGTCCTGGATGTGTAAATGAACAGTTGCATTGAGGAGAAATTTGCTCTGGGGTATGTGGAAAGTATTTCATTAGCAACACACATAGAAGAGTTGGATACAAGATGGTGGCCCTGTATTCTGTCCTGGCCCAGCTAAGTGGCAGTTATCCCTCCCTCCATTTCTCCTTTCCTTCTCCAGTTCTAGTTATTCTGTGACAAAAGCAATCCCTTTTCTCTCTTCGGCTTCTCCTCTTTTGTTTCTTCCTCCTTTAACCACAAATTAGATTGCTTGTTCCCAAATATAGTGAATCCCTTTAGAATTAACAGTAAATTTCTGAAATCCAATATAGTGTCTATGCCTAATGTTCAGACAGTGAGGACAAATGAGGTCCAAAATATATTTAGTGTAACAAACAGTCATTTCTCAACTCAAATCAATTCATGTCTGAAATACTGTTTTATCTCCTCCCTCCCCAGAGGCAATTCCATTTCCTTGCACAGACAACAATAAATGGTTGTTGAACTGAATTAAACTGAGGTGCAACTAGTGCATTCAGAAAATTCTGTGAATATGATTATGGAAATAAGATTAGAGCTCTCACAACTTGTGTTATCCCAGAAGGAAAGGCAGCATATGTGATGAATGATACTGAGGAGTGTGGGAAAAAATAGGTTTTGAAAATTAAATGTATTCTGAGTTTGGGGGTAAGAAAGTGAAATACAAATCAGACCTTTCTCCACTAAACTTTGTTTGCACTGGGTAAAGTGCAACTTCCTGTTTTGAAGAAAAAGGTTTCCATGGTTCAAAAGGTCTCCTGGGGACTCACTCATCTAGTACCAACATAACATTTGAGTCATTTTAAATGTAAATTAGGGGAAATATGGATTAGATTTCATTTGCAATACATCTTAAATAAGAGAGAGAAAGAAAGAGATTTGGAAATTATTGCAATCAGTTGAGAGCTGCAGACTGATCCATTTCCATATCTGATATCAGCAGATCTGTTAGGCCCAGCATCTGAGTGAGCATCATTCCTCTGTGAGGACAATAGGCATCAGACTGGCCTCTTAGTATCACTGTAAGCCAACACTCAGTTATGGCTCTTTTCCCTTAATTCAGAGAAGAGTCTTTATGAATAGCAAAAGGATTCAAGAACAGAATGCTCAGCAGACAATTCAATTGCCTTTGAATGTTGTTAAGAACAATCACACGTCTAAAAAACAACTGTTTTCTTGCACAGCTTCCTCACACTTGAGCACTCATCAGAACTCCCTGGAGGGCGAGCTGAGACAGCTGAAACAGAGACAGCTGAGTCCTACCCCAGGAGTGTTTAATTCAGTAGATTTGAGGTAGAGCCTAAGAATTAGCATCTTTAGCACATTCCCAGGTGATGTGGACACTGTTGGTCTGAAGCCCACACTGAGAACTAACATCCTGGTGTGCAGACACACTCTGGGGCCTTCTTTGAGGAGTAGAAAAGCTGTGCACTTTATATTCATGTATTCACTGATTTAACAATCTGAGCACACAGCTCCTTTGTACCTGCCTGCATAATGGGTTAGGTATGTTCAGTTGATAACAAATGAGCCAAGGTTTCATAAAACAATTGTTTTTGCATATGCAAGATGAAAATGATTTTACTCATTCTCATTTACACAATAACATCCTCTCAACACATTCTCTTCTCACAAAAAGTCTAGAAGTAACGATCAGCTGGTCCTAGATTAAATCATGATGGATGAATGGGCTTTGTGTCAATCAGACATTACCATATTTAATGCACTCGTTTCATTCATTTGAATTTAATTATCCATCATGAGAACACTTTCTTAGTGCTGAATTATATTTGCTACATGATTTCCCCATCAATTCTTATTTACTTACTCATTTTTTAAATTAAAATGCAACTGAGAGTCTTTTTATAATTTGAATATGAAATACCTTTCACTGGATTTCTTGTTTGAGTCTTGTTAGATAATGGACTTTGGGGAAGTGATTGGATCCTGAAGGTTCTGAGATAATCGATGGTATAAACTTTTGATGGATTCAGAATATGACAGTATTATGGGGAGCTTGTAGAAAGGAGGATGAAGTTGGGCCCTGGAGGATGAGTAAGCCTGGAATGACTTATCTCATCTCTTGTCCCTTCTCCCTCTGCTTCATGACTGACATGAAGTGAGGAATATCTGTGACATACTGCCCCTGCCAGGATGTTCTGTCTGCCTTCAAGCCCAAAATGATGGATCCAGTTGACCTTGGGCTGAAACTCCAAGAGATGAACATCAAACTAAGAATCAGCTGTCGTGGACTCCTAAAAATATTCTTCTCTGAATGTGGAGAAATCATACTAGTTTTTATTAAATACAAGATTCTTCAGTATCTGTGGGAGGCCTTGCTATAAAATCCAAATCATCAAATTCTTATATTCAGGGACAACATAATTTTCATATAGAGCCTACATAATCCTCCTGTAGATTTCAAACTGTCTCTTGATGACTTCTAACACCCAACTCAAAGTGAATGCTATATTGTTTAGGGAATAATGAAAAGAAAGAAGCCTATGCATGCACAATATAGATAAAACCATCAGAAGCCCAACTCCATTTTCAAAACTGAATTTGCTTGAATTCTTGAATCTGAGACTTGCTTGTGGAGGGTCAGCTGTAGGGACTGAAAAACCAACCACATGAAAGATGTCAAGACTCTTCACTTTTTCTCATCATCCTAAATATTTGTAGAAACAGTCTCAGATTTGTGAGTACATCTCTAACTTGGTGTTTTGGAAAGGAGATTCTCATAAAACATTATTGTCCACTTTTACAGATTAATAGCTATGCCTCGTTTTTGGTTCCATTTGTAAACACAAGTCAGTGGGTCAACTGGCTGCCATTTCCCTGATTATGATATGTGATAAAGGTGCTTTGAGGTTTCTGCAGGTAGGGTTCCTGTAAAGCAGTGAAGAAGCAGCAGCAGCAAGTGGGCAAGGGGAGCAGAGAAGCCTAGGTTTGAACTGAAATGTTTCTTTGTACCAGCTTCTTCCTTTGTCATCTTTCCAAGCCAAAATAACAAAAGTAGCAGTGATAAGGAGGGCTCTTAGGAAGTGTGAGAAAGAAATGTGAGCAAGTTACCAAATTATGAAAATATTATTTTTTGTTAGAATTAGTCACAGGATTAATTAATTAAGATGATGCTTGTATTATTTTTGACAAATATTGGTGAACTACATCAGGGTATTTACTTTACTCAGACAGCTTTCTTAATTTTATTTTTAGTAGCTAATATTTAAACCTGAAATAAGGTAACTATCATATGGCTTGCATCTAAAAGAAACACTTTATCCTAAACTCATTAGCAGCCTGCTTATGGTGGGCAGCTATCCAGGTTATATCTGAATGAATCTCAGAGAAGATGCTGGTGCAATTTCTTTAAAAACTGTTGTCATCTCTTAACCAGGATCTATGTCTGTATGTTTTAGGTACACCAGGTAGATTGAACAATAGAAATTTGTGATGACACAGTTCTAGAAACTGGAAATCTAAAATAAAGATATTTATATACATTTTCACAGTTTAATAGCAGAACAGTTTATAGGGGTGGCCACACTCGTAAGATGGCTACCTTCTCACTATGCCATCACATTCTCTATGCAAGTCTATATCCTAACCTCCTCTTCCTGTAGGGCCATAGGAAATTGCTTCTTTAAAGATTGCATCTGCAAATAGTCATACTCTGATATACTAAGGATTAGGAATTTAACATCTGAAAGTTAGAGGACATAATTTACCCCACAATGCTATATGTAAACCCATCACTTCTTGTATGTGAGATGGAAATCATTATGTTCTTAGGAAAATTCTTATTACACTTAAATAAAGGTAATGTATTATCTGTGCTCTAGAAATGGTTTTGACCACCAGAGGGCTCCTGTATTAATACAATGAAGTATTACTAAAAGGACGTGTTCTAAATTAAATGTGAAAACTAAGAGTATCTAGTGGTACACATCTCTAATTCCATCATTTAGGAGACTAAGATAGGAGGATTTCCATGAGTTTGAGGTAGGTATGGGCTACAGAACAAGTAATGTCCAACCAAAGTTACATAGTGAGGACCTATTTAACACACACACACACACACACACACACACACTTATGTAAAAGTTAAATGCGTGCCATCTGTGCATCAGTAAATCAGTCAAAAAACATGTTAGTTAATTTAATTTTGTTTGTGAGTGTTGAGTATTAATCAGAGCCATTATCACACCAGGATCACTACATACATGATTCAACTGAATACTCCTAACTTTGCTCTTAGTTTGACATTCATATGATACGAATATCATAAGGTATCTATGACTTGCAGAGATGAAGTAGCAACACACAGCTAGCAGGTGGCTCTGAGGAAATAGCACCATCAGCAGCATTAATTTCATCATACAGCCTTTAGAAAATAGTTTGTACTGAGTTTCTAGAACTTTGTATATCTTCTAAAACATCGTGGAAAAAAATTTTAAAAAGTGTATGAACAAGTATAGAGGTGATGGATTCAAATTTGTTTCATTGAAAAGCTCA